>JARHVA010002908.1:1315000-1615000 GCA_037957365.1 Torreya grandis | reverse complement strand
TTTTAAACACTATGAATGTATGCATATGAATAGACTGTGCATAAAATATTATTAGAGTATATACATACATCAACAAACTATGCAAATAGGTAATAAATAATGTGATTATTGATATACATAAAGGGACTGTGTAAATTAGTTATAAAACTATGATCAATAATATAATGACTACGTGATTCTAGACAAGGTGGTTTTATATAGTGAATTTAAATTCTAATTTGAACTTATGTAGTCAAAGAAGCCATTAGCTGAAAATGATAATTGTGAGCATTTGATTTAAATAGAGAACATAATGAATTATGTTAAAGAATTATTGATTATTATCCACTGTACTTGGTAACTCAAATCAATGTATAATGACTTAAAATTGGGGAAAAGTAGAAAAATGGAATTAGAAATGAAACTGAGCCAAATTGAAATTATATCTTTTATGTTAAATAATTAAAATAGGGGATATGGTAATATTAAGAGCCTATTTGTCTCTCTAAGCCTCTCATGAAAGTTATTATCGTTTAAGCTTTAAAAGAATAATGAAAAGTTCTGTTAGTGGGTCAAAATAGTAATTGTATATTAAATTATATATATTATGGGGTATATAAAATGCATGATGCATAAATATACGCAATATACCTATAGGATAACTTAGGTTATCATATACATATATAAATTATATTTATAGAATGGGATGCATGCCTATAATTATAGAGGTGACTAGTAAATTAAGTCACAATTTTTTTGATATACAGGGAACTATAATTCTATGCATAAAGACTTCCTAAAATCATATCAAGTTTCATTGACAGAAGATTGTGTGTTTGTTAATGAGTATTGATATTTTGATTATATATGACTTTTATATGTGAACAAGTAAAATGAACAATATACTATGATAATATTAGTTTGTAAAATAATTATAAATTACTCAAAGATTTAGATACTGTAGTCTAAGTTTATATTTTACCCAATTGGTAATTAAAATTACTTGTTATGCTATTTTATTATTGTGTAAAATAATATAGTAAAGATTCATTCATATGTTTGATGGACTAAATGTGTGTATAAATACTATTCATTTATTTAGCATGTTTTAAATCTGCCAGTAGAAATAATTTGTATGAATCTTTTAGTCATTATATGTGGTAACCAAATCTCGTATTGCTGGTACTAACTAAGTAGTGAGACATACTTCACTAGCTTACTTAGCACCACCAATGCTAGATGAAGGTAATCTTGACAGGACCTAGGTTCCCCAAAGCTCTGACACAACTTGTCAAATTTAAGAGCACATATGATTACCTTTGTATAAGCAACTTAAACATGTGGAAATAACCAGAAGAATAAATAACTATCAATGAGAAATAGCAAAGAATATGAGAGGCAACACACAATTGTATTCAACTCAGTTAGAAGGAAATCACAACAAAGAGATCACACTCTTTCTTCCACTTCATGGGCTTACAGTAATCTTCCCTCAAGAGTAATCTTCTCTCAATAGGTCACAACACACAGCTTACACAAGCTGTTGTTCACCTCATTGTATTGCCAGTACAACCGAGTACGAACCGGTACTCCAAGTAGATCTCACCATGATCTTGCTCCTTGATGTATTACTGTCACCTTGGATCTTGCTCCCCTGCCAATCTCCTTTTGACCCTCGTATACACACACCCCTGCAGACCAACCTGATCTTACTTATCACATGTAGATCTCCACCATGATCCTGCAACACCCTGCATATCAAACTTGATCTTACATACATGAAGAATCTTAATTGATTCTACCATGGGAAGAACTCTCCAAGTTCTACACTTAACAATATAGCCCATGAGTCTATTATATAGATCTCATGCATACACTAATTTAGACAAGTGGCTCAAGACTTGAAGTAGTCTTTATCATGAAAACTCTCCATTCACTCAACTGACTGTTTGTCAACAGCAGTTCTAGAACTGACACAGGTGATCGACGTCGGTCCCTATCTGACTGGAGGTGACTGACATCAGCCGACTACTGCCAAGGTCAGTTTCCTTCTGCACTATCCACTAACCGATGTCAGTGATCCTACTGACACCAATGACTGCATACTCAACATCCTCCATGTTTGCAACAAGGTGAAGCTTTTAGCTCCACACCCTAACAATCTCTAACTTGGAGATAAACAACTGCACCTGTACCTATACCAGTACTTTGTCTAATCTGCATCCTAGTTTGTATTCCTCTTCAAGCTCAATCTTGAAGACTACCCACCACACTCCTTGTGGTGTTAATCCTGTGCCTGAATTTCTTCATTCTTAGCTTACCTTCTTCTGCCATTGCTATACTCCCACTCAAATAGAAACCCCTATGAGTAACATGTAATCAAAAAACCACTAACCAGATCTGGGCCATCTGTTAGTCAAACTCACTCTGAGAACGTCTAATCTCACTCTGATACCATTTGACAGGACCTAGGTTCCCCAAAGCTCTGACACAACTTGTCAAATTTAAGAGCACATATGATTACCTTTGTATAAGTAACTTAAACATGTGGAAATAACCAGAAGAACAAATAACTATCAATGAGAAATAACACAGAATATGAGAGGCAACACACAATTGTATTCAACTCAATTAGAAGGAAATTACAACAAACAGATCACACTCTTTATTCCACTTTGTGGGCTTACAGTAATCTTCCCTCAAGAGTAATCTTCTCTCAATAGGTCACAACACAGCTTACACAAGCTGTTGTTCACCTCATTATACTACCAGTACAACTGAGTATGAACCGGTACTCCAAGTGGATCTCACCGTGATCTTGCTCCTTGATGTATTGCTGTCACCTTGGATCTTGCTCCCCCACCGATCTCCTTTTGATCCTCGCATACACACACCCCTGCAGACCAACCTGATCTTACTTATTGCATGCAGATCTCCACCATGATCCTGCAACACCCTGCATATCAAACCTGATCTTACATACATGAAGAATCCTACTTGATTCTACCATGGGAAGAACTCTCCAAGTTCTACACTTAACAATAAAGCCCTTGAGTCTATTATATAGATCTCATGCATACACTAATTTAGACAAGCAGCTCAAGACTCGAAGTAGTCTTTATCATGCAAACTCTCCGTTCACTTAACTGACTGTTTGTCAACAAAAATTTTGGAACCACCACAGGCGATCGACATCGGTCCCTGTCTGACTGGAGGTGACCCACGTTGGCCAAATGCTGCCGAGGTCAGTTTCCTTCTGCACTGTCCACTGACCGACATCAGTGATCCTGTCGACATCGATGACTGCGTACTCAGCATCCTCCATGTTTGCAACAAGGTGAAGCTTTAATTAGGAAACATGAGCATATAACTATAGCCATTAGATGCACCTCCTAATCAAGGGCTCTAAATAGTCTTACTAATAATAGAGATGCAGACTTAAGACTATCACTTAATCCTAACATGCAAACACTCTGTTCTGTCCATGAAAATAGCTTTCTGGATGCATAGGTAACTAACGTCAGTTCTTGCCTGTTTGCCTATGACCGATGTTGGCTGATCCATGACCGACGCCGGCAGCTCTTGGTCTGCTCCTGACAGACGTTGGTCACTCTTGACCAATGCCAATGACTGTGTAAACCTACAACTTTTGCAATCCACTCACTTGGTGAAGCTTCTAGCTCCACACCTTAACAAATCTAATCAAATGGTGTGTATAAATTTGACTGATCATAGAGATCAAAATCTATTTGAAATATTTAGCCAAAATAATGTTTAGATAGAGATTATTATTTCATATGGATGATTTATATGCTTGTGTGATATCATATTAGAACATATTTATTTATGGTACACATCATATAGTAGAAATCTTACAACACATAGTTACTAGCATGTCTCTCTAGATTCCTATACCATTACTATCTACCCACCCATGAAGGGAGGGATATTCCCTATTTTTAGGATTATGTGAGGGATCTATGATCCCTATTTGGTATGGGAAAACACTCAGATGATCCTCTATTTCCCCACTGCAATACTTAATTGGAGACTACACTTAAGATTATTAGAGATACATGAGTTAGTGTGACTCAAGCTTTGTGGAACATTGTATCTATTATTGTACTTGTATTAAGTCATTATGCCTATTGGAAATGTAATTTATTATTATTATACATTGATAGCAATGGCTATCTTATTGTACCAATCATGGCTAGATTTTATTATGATTACTTTCCTTATGCAGTTAAGATTGTTTGTATAAGTTGCTAGTGATCAGTAGATGTATTTGTTACATGTTTACTTATGTTTAATATGCTTAGTTAGTATGTTTAAGATCACTAATAAGATTCTCGTGGTGTAATCTAATGAAATAATAAGTGTTGAGTAAATATTTAAAAAAAAAATGTACTCCATTATTCTAGTAAATCCCTATTGGGATGTTACAAAGATTGTTTTTAAACCATCACATGTGTGCTTGAATCCAACCATTCAATGCATGAAATCAGCCACATAAAGAGTGTTTTCACAAAAATTACGTGTGCACTTGAATCCAACCACTCAATGCGTAAAATTAGTCATGGTTTTATATGCACCATCCATGTGAGTGTGGGTAAATAATCAGGCATTTAATGGTATTAACCCAACCAAATAATGTATTAAATCATCCTGGCTAATGTATTAAATCGGCCATGCAATTGTATAATTCATCCATGATTTTTGTGCATGTTCATCTATATGAGTTGAAAAACCAATCATGTAAGTATATGATCATCCATTTAAATTTATAATCAAATAATAAGGGTAGAATCAACCATTTAAATGGATGTAACCAACCATATAGGAATGAACAAGATTTTACCAAGATGCACAACCATTAATAAAATAACACGGATAATTGCATCTTCTTACTTGGATAGTTTTCATGCAGCCCTAGCTATTTTTTGTCTCAAACATAACTCCATGCCCATCCTCCCTCCATGCCAATCCAAGGTAAATGGCTAAGTGTTGGCTTGTAGAGTCAAGAGTCTCCCTTAGCCAAAAATGTGCCATGTTCCACTTGCATTGTTTATTCTCCATACCAAAAGTTTTCTAAATGTTTTCTCTTTTGCCAAAGAGGTCTCTTCCTAAAAATGGTATGCAATTTTTTTTGCCTTCCCACTTGCACATGCATTAAAAAAATCTAAGGGGGATGTTTTCTTGTCCCCTTCTCTCCTCAAAATGCACTAGGCCTCTTCTTGGAGGTAATAAACAATGATTTTTCTTCAACTCCCATGAAAACATGTTTCCCACTTGCCTAAACTTGTCCCCTTGCCTTAACTTGACCCAAGTTAGGATTTTGGGGTTAGTTATCTTAGCATAGTTAATTATTATTATGATTTTCTAATTAATTTTCACAATTAATTACAAATTTAACATGCAAAGGTGGTGGATCATTTCCCCTTAGGATGGTATCTACCACCTTTAATTAAAATAAACTTAGTAAAACCCATAGATAAATTGCTAGACCCATCTGAGGGAAACATTGTTCACATGGTGGCCCCACCACTTATCTAGAAAAAAATGGAAAATGATTCTAACAATATTGCTACCAAAGTCTACCTTCCACAAAGGCTTACAAACATCAAAATCCATCCTGAATTATGCACACTAGTGCTACCTCATGGGCACAAATGTCTAACAAATGTGCTAAACTGAAAGCATTGCTCAATGACATAGTTGCCATAAATTGGGATGTTACAGTTATTTCCATGAATTATTAAAGACTATGCTTTGCAATGGTTATATGATATCTGATTCCAATTAGTTAAGGCATTCAATCCTTTGGAAAATTAATTTATAGCATATTTTTTTATCAACACCAAAATGAAAAATTGTCCTATGCTCAAATTGAAAAACTTAGCAAGGATCCAATGAGCCAATCATTGACTATGTGTTTAGGTATAGGACCATAGTTTTTGAGATGACAAATTATATGGTTAAAAATGAGATAAAATATATCTTTAAGAAAATTCTACTTCCTCCTCTCCAAAAATAATTATATTTAACAAATTCAAATCATTTGATGAGTCATGCCATAAAATTAGAGATTGAGAAGTTAAGATTATTGATTTGAATGAACTCAAATATGTGCCCAATGCTACAACTCCTTCAAATTCAAAGTTTCAAAGCAAGCCAAATTATAAGGTTAAATCAAATGCTACTAAAATTGAAGCAAGAATAATAATTAAAGCAATATCACAACCTACTAATTGGATTGTCCTATCCACTCCTCATAAGAGGTAATTTTCATGATTATCTTAACCTCCTCAGATCCTATTATTGAATTTACTGAAGTGTAACCTTATATCTCTCCCTCCAACATGAGATGTTGATATATGTGGGCATACACTTAAAGGATATGATAGTAATGCATATTGTGATTATCACTAATGTTCTATACATTATATGAATAGATTCTTCAAGCTAAGGTATAAGATACAATATCTAATTGATGATAACATTGTTGAACTTAATACACCTATGAATGATTCAGGACCACAACCTAATGGGAATTCCAGGTTGATAATATTTTCTAATCCCATTACAAATAATGTGACAATATAAACTAAGGATAATTTTGAGTCACATATGACATACAATACACATCCTCCTCCTTCAACATATGAACAACCATTAGATAGTCTTATTGGTATACTTATAGGCATATCAATACAATAACCTACAATTAAATTTGATGCTAGTGAGATTATGGAAGATGAATTTGATTTATATTCATTATTTTTACAAGCCTACATTGATTCTTAGCCTATTCATAATGTCATCATAGACAATGGTTCAATCATTTTTTTTTATACAATGACAATTATTCATACTCTTGGATACACATGAGGATTTTATAGAAATAACAAAGATTATCTAAGGATTTGATGGATAGATAAAAAACCCCTTAGGACACATTATGATACCTCTCAAGGTAGGTTCCATAGTAATTGCTACATTATTCCTAGTTTTTTTAGGACAAGGGAATTTGACATGTTGTTAGTATGCCTTTGAATAAAAAATATTAGTGTGGTACCATCTTCAACTCATAAATGTGTAAAATATATTCATTAAAACATAATGGTGATAGTTTTAAGTATTCCATATTAGCATCCTATTTAGCTAGAGGTAATTCCTCCACCCCCACCACCACCATAATTGGTTGTTACACCTATTGAGGATCATTCTATGTATTTGGTTATACAACCTACTAAGGTTTATTATATGTAGACAATTAATAAGAAGGTAGTTGACTTTCCTAGATGACCAATACTTCAATGCCAATTACATTAGAGGGTCATTGAAAGCTTATGATGACTAATATTTACTCCATATCTTAAGCTAGTGTTACAGACATATCATTATCCTCCACAACAATTCCATGCACATATTTTTCCTATGATATAATATATTCTATAAAAAACTATGCTTCTTAGAGATACCCATCATGCATAATAGCCTATGAGTCATGATGAAAATGATGATTAAATTACAACATGAGATCATTTTTTAGATTTAGATATAGATACACATGATACTATTCACTCACAAAAGGTGACCATTCCCTTATTTGATACAAGACCACCACATGACCATCCATTATATTGGTTAATTATTTAACATCTCATTTAAATAATTTTTTTCAAAAATACAAAAAAAAGTAAATAATTTACTTAGATAGATCAAGATAATTCAAAATAACGGATATAAATGTAAACACTACAATCAGATTAACAATAATATGACACAATAATGATAACAAAATAATTAAATCCATAACAATAATTGACATTAAGAGTAGAAAACTTGATAAATAAGATTGATCCACTCTGAGGGGGAAACCTCCATAAATATGCAACAAGAATAAAATTAGTAATATGATGCTCAAGTACTAATTACTACCTCCTAAATATACCCTACTTAGGCTATGGCTACTTTATAGGCTATCCCTACTAATAATATGACAACATAAAGAATGTGACAAGATAAGATAAAAGGTGATGTAGGCCACATATTAGCCACACATATCCCTAGAAATGCTATAGGTTAAGGGAATATAAGTCCCTTCCCATTCAAAAAAACATTTACCTCAACATTGAATAAATTTTGATGATATTACATGAATGAATCATCCTCCCATGTTGCATAATCACTCATCACATTATTCCACTCAATCAAATACTCCTTAACCTCCCTTATTCACAACCTTTTAGTACATGCCTAAAAGATCTCCTCATGTTATAAAATGACTTTGCCTTCCTCATTTAGATTTGGTAACTCAATTTGGGTAGATACCTATTTTAAAATTATCTTATTTAAGTAGGGGACATGAAATACTAGAGGTATGAATGTAAATTGAGGTAGTTATAAATTGTATATAACATTGCCTATTTTTTGTAGGATTTGATAAGTGTCTTAATAATTAGGATAAAGTTTGTTATTATTTTTTGGTTGCTTCAAGGAAATTTTATTGTATGGATGTAGGTGAACAAAGACACAATATCCCACTTTAAAATTCCTCTCACCATGGTTCGGATATGCTTGTTCTACAATCAATTTTGTGTTGTTACCAAATTCTCTCTTAGACTAGCTAGTACCTTTTGTTAGTGTTGAAGGTGTTCCTAAAAAATCAAACCCTATATAAAATGTTTGTGAATTATATAGCACTTTAGTCTTGTATACTTATAAAACTTAGACCTTGGATATTCTTATAAATTATAGACCTTTATTGATTCTATAAGTCTCACATCTTCTCTCTTGTGCTCTTTAGCCTATCTCTTAGTTTAACTAATATTATGTTGATGACCTAGGTCTTATATCTTTCCTAGAATACTTGAAACCTGATTATATTATGCCTCTAAAATTTGTAATCTTATACTTATTTTCTTGCTCCCTATATACTTGTGTCCCAGATAAACACCTACATCAACATAGGTGTCCTATTTTAACATAAGTGTTGAGTGTGTTGGTGGTGTTTTTGACACAACAATAATTAGGTAGGGTTTTGATAAAACTCTACCTGTCATGAAAGAAATAATATCTTACAAAGGAAATACTTCCCCAAGGTCTAAATGTATCAGGTCTTGGTATGTTGACATTCATTCAGCAGGTTGATGTGTAACCATTCCATGCAAGGGGCCTTTTTACAAACTAAGTATCTTCTAATAACTATATCTTAGACATTTCGAAAGAGGCTGGAAGTTCTTTGGATAATACTCACAGAGCCTAGCCTCAAATAGAATCTTAGCTTCTTAAGATAAACATGAGAAGCAAATAACTAATTTCTAAGTAGATTTATCATGTGTATATATTTAACAATGCTTAAAAAGTGACAAATAGATTGAAGAAACCAAGATTAACATGCATATTCAAATTGATTTCAACCTAGATTAACTTATCATCATAAATAAAATTCAAAAGAGAAGGGATAAAGTGATAAAAATCCTATTGATACTAAAGATGTTCTTTCAATGTCTGATTGAACAAACCCACTAAAACCAATCCTTGGTTAATCTAGACTTAACACACCTTTAACCTAAGGATGATGCAAGAGTTTGGGAAGCTGAATAGATAAGAATAAAGAACATGACCACTATATACATACACATGAGATGGATTTAATTTCTTAACAATATTTTAAATATCAAGATATTCATTTTGATTAATAGTATTGGGTGACTATAGACATTCAAGTGTAAGAAAATAATTCTATAATAACCATACTAAAATAGGAGAAAGGGAGAGATTATCCTAGAAAATAGTAAAAAGCATAAGGAAGAAAATGTATGGGTTCACAATGTAATTTTATGTCCACCATGATTTATGCTTGAGAAAGTATTCCAAAAGATAATATATACATGAGGGTGCCATATCCTTCCTTTGAAATTCCCCCTAGATAACCAAAATGAGAGGCCTTGCCTTAATTTCCAACTCAACCAAGACTATGCATGCCAAGGTCATGCCTAGACTAGATGAGCCAATCACTACTTAGAATCATTAAGTGATCCCTTCAACTCACTTTGTTGATAATGGTTAGGCCATGCTTAGTTTCTAGCATGTAAGAGCTTATTTGAACTCTGCAACCACTTGCTTGTCCTTAACATGATCTAGTCATATGTATTTCCACACCACAACTCTTTGATCACTAGTTGATTGATTTGGGATATACCACTTCCCTAGAATTTTTCATTTGTCAGTTTTTCCTTGGTTTGGAGTTGTCTTATGTATCTCCTTTGTTATTTCATACAAAACTTGATTTGCCCCCCTTTTGCCTTGTGATTTGCTTTGACAAATGGATTTTTTATTGCATTAACATGGGCTTATATTTTATTTTGGCTAGGGGCTCAAACTCCCTGATGAGGACACACATTCAAATAAATGGCTTAGATTGAAATATGAACCCTATAAAATCAAATGAAATGGTTAAGCGTAGATCCTTCAAAGAGGTGGCAAGACAAAATCATTAAAATGATTGAATCATAAATAGAGAAGCCTTAACTAATTATTATCAAATGCGAAAAATAAATGAAATATTTTACCATTGGCACATAGGAATTCACATTAGTTATTTTTTAATTTAAACATAGGCATTTTTATATGTACACAACATATACATATTTATCATCAATGTAGACCAACCATCCTAAAATGAAATAATGCCATCATGAAGCCCACTTGGCCAATTTAAAATCTACATCTAAACAACCAACACTTCATTGCCCCTTCAATAGTTTTGACATTTAGGATGAAAATAAAATTTAATATATCCATCAAATTTAAGCTTAAGGGAATGCTGATGTCATCAGGGTGCCACATGATAGTCCCTCATTGAGCTAGCTCTATAGTCTGGGTACACAAGATGATGCCATATGACATCATCTTGCTGAGTCATACTTTTAGCTAGCTACTACATCAATCTCATCCCCATGATATTATGTTCTTAGGATGTCATCACATGGTGACCTCTCAAGCCCTTAGGGCTATGGGACTATTAGAAATTTTTTAGAGTATTCATGGTCCCAAGCTCTTAGGACCTCATCATGTGGTAACCTTTTGGGCGCTCAGGGCCATGAGACTATTAAACTATTACTATAGTATCCATGGTCTCGATATCCCATGATGTCACCCCATGGTGACATTTTATACCCTCAAGGTCATAGAACTATTGCATGCTAATAAATACCTTGCTAAGCTAGGTCACCAGGTTCATGCCACATGGCACAATATCAAGCCTTAAGAGAAGTTTTACTTATAATTTTTTTGGACTGGTCTAAAACGTCAAAATGATCTAATAGTGACACATGGAAGCGTATGGGGGAATCAAAATACTCATGAGAAAATAAATTAAAATGGTTAAGGAGAGGACCCACATAAAAAAAATAGGCTAAGGAAAATTTAATGGGAACATAGACCTCAATGCTCAATTTAAAAAGGGCCCAACATAAGAACATGAAAGAGCTAATGAACCAATCCATTTACATAAAATAGGTTTAAAATTCTAATTATATGGAGAATAAATAGAGGATTTTCAAATTATTAGATAATCTCCAAATGAGTGGTAAAAAAAAACTGACCTAAGTTATCTTCTTGGAGGAAAGATGATTCAAATGATAAAATAAACCAAGACCTAACACATATATATTGATTCAATTGCTTAAGTTTGCAATTTAAAAGCTTTTAACTCTAGATTTAGCCATAAAGCCTATAATAAGCAGATATCTTTACCAAATTTAACCACTCACAAAGATGCAAAATCCCACTCCTAAGTAAACCCTCAAATCGGAAAGGTCTCCTAGATTAGATGTAGTAACATTCAAATCAACCAAGAAAAAAAGGGTCATCATTTTCAACTTGAAAATGGGCTATGTTGTGCAAGCAACAACAAATGGTGACTCTTGATTATTATAATGGTTTTTGAATAATGGTCAAAAATGTCAAAAATAATGAAGGTCAAAATTGGTCAATCATGTCTTATTCATTTTTTGAGTAAATTGATCAAGTTGAAAATCAAGATATTCAAAACTTGGGAAATTTTGACAAAAATGCTTCTTCAAGTTCAAGTTTGTCAAAAGTGTCTAAGACCCCTATGGATCTCAAAAGCATGTTTGCATGCCCATCAGAATCTACCTATGTTACAAACACGTATGGTGGGGTTTGAATACATTGAAAACTCTATTGACATAATCCATATACCTTGCAAACACCACTGTCAAAACTCACCTGTGTTACCAACACAACTAGTAGTGTCTGACATGTCTACAAACAACCCCATCAGGGGCCTACCATTTAAAAACTCCATCAGAACCCTAGTACTCTACTTGTACACTTTAAAAATCCTATGTTTTTATTAGGAATTCCTTCTTTTTAACCATTAATGGCATCTTATTCATTGCACATGTTAATCCTAATATATATATGTCATTTACTCCTCACCTCTCTACTAAAAATTTCTAGCTCTTAATGGATTTTGCTTGCCTCTGCTACATCTTGCATTTTATCTTACTTATCATTGTTTACCATACGTGAGGTCTTCATATAAAACTAGGGGTTTGAAGCTTATTTAGAGGTAAGCCTTTTACTTCCCCTTGTTCATTTCCAAACAAACTTCATAATCTTTTTCAAATCCTTCTCTTAATTATCTTGATATTTAAGCCCTCTCATTTCTATTATTTTCTAGGGATTTTTATAAAAGATAAATCATTTTCTAAAAACAAATACAAACTCTAATTTTTATGCCAAACCTTTTTTCTCTTAGTTTGCACCTTCTCCTCTTTCCTTTTAGTCCTTGCCTACTTCCTAACCTGATCTCGCACTTGGTGCTAATAATCCTATTGTATCTTGAGAGGTTGTCAACACCATCATTAGAACCTAACATTATTATAAAAATGTCCATCAGAACCCAATGGTATTACTTTTCACTACCTCTAGAGCTCACCTACTATGCAAACACCCTACCAGATTCCCTCTATTATGCAAGCACTTTTACTAAAAAGTAAGGTTTTTGCTAATTTTCTTGATAGATCCTCTTGGTTAGATATAATATGGTGTTGTTTCATATTCTAATAAGTTTGATTTTTTTTTATGTCAACATCCAAGATTCCTACCAAGGGCACCCCAAAGAAAACTCCTCCTCCAAAGATTCTATAAGGAGAAGAGGAATTAGAAATGAAGTGCTTATTTTAGGGTGTCATTCTTCCATCATGTCTGGAATTAAATGTTGAGAATATAAAAGACACAGATATATGGCATATCAATATGGATGATTTATTAAACATAATCAATGGGGTATACAAGAAAAACTATGGTTAGAGTCTACATGATAGTGGATTGGCAAATGTAACTATTATTCCAACCTCAGTGCAGAGCCCAAAATTGGTCTTGACCATAGCTGAACACTATGAACCTGAGAATAGATAAGTGTTAAATCTTAAAGGAGAATATGTCATATGTTTATATCTAGGACATATTAAAAATTTATTATAGTTGTTATAATGAGAATCACATGTGAAATTATCTCTTGCTTCAACTTAATAATTTTGGGATGATAATACCAATTCTTATATAAAATGGGTAAATAAACAAAGGGTCACAAAGCCTAAACATTCAACAACAAGTCTCCTAAAGAATGTCTCAAGGTTTGAATTCATGAATGAAGTAAATTATATGATCACACTTTTACATAGGGTAGTTGGAAGCCCAAAGGCAATATACTTCCAAACTTGGATATACAAGTATAGATGGATTATTCATGAGAATAAACAATATATCCATTGAGGTTAACTAATCAGTGACTCAATCCATTATAAATTTCTTGAATTTAAAATAACTTCTAAATTCTACATGTATTCATACTTAGTTTATGTATGTGCTAGGGGGAGATTCTATGATGGATTGAATTAGGTGGGAAACATCAATACTTCTAAGGTATATGAATTTTAACCTTAGCTCACACTAAAAGAAAGTGATAATCATTTTCAGAGGGTGAGTGATGAATTCATACAATATGTTTTTCAAATGTTTGAAAATGAACCTTATAATATGAGGATTTCTATGGAATCAATAATAAATATTGTTGGATGGGAATCTTGGTTTATCCAGTTCCCAATTTTTTCTTATTTGAGTGTTTATAAATGTGAACTATCATCATACATGATCCCTAAGTATATTGATGGTAAATGGGTCCTAATGGCATTGGCAAGATAATTAGATGAGAATTACAAGTTATTAACTAGTAAAGATAAAGATTGAGTGAACTTCCCTATCTCTATTAGTAGATACACATGCTCGTCACTAGACAAAACAAAGATAGTTGAGGAAGAGACGACATGTGTTACTATAAGGCCATTTGAAATTAGGTATTCATTTTATGTAAGAGGATTAATGACACATGTTCTAGGAGCTTCATATCGGCATGTTACTCATTTTGAGGACTATTGGATGGAATGAAATGATGAAAAGGATGTGAGAATTAGGGATTGCTCATGATTCATAGTGCAATAGGTTATTGAATTTGGGATATCAAAAGTCCCCAAGAAAATAGTTGATGAAGATAATTTGGACCCTAGTTTTAAAAAAGAAAAACTTGAATATGAACAAATTATAAAGATTGATTAGATCAAGAAAGAGTCCATTTCTCTTGTAAGCATAACTCAAGTTATTCTTGAGATAACATTTCAATGGTTGAAAAATAGAGTAAATGTTGATCATGTAGGCTTTCCACCACCACCACCACTAATAGAAGATTAATTAGGAAGCTTCCATAAACAACATTAATTAGAAGTTAAGACATCTCAAGTGAGTGAAAGTGAAGATCTTCCTGAGATATAAGGAGAGGCAAAAAAAAACTAACCCAATAATTGCTTCAAGCTATAGACCTCTCAAGTTAAAAATCAAAAGGTTAGGAAAGAAATCTTCTTGTTCTCCAATTACTTCTATTACTGAAGAGATTCCTCTTGATAGTTTTTTCAACCTCAAATGTTAGAAACAAATACTACTCAACAATTCATCACATAAAAATCATCATTATTACCAACATATTTAGCTTAACCTAATGATTTTATACCTCTTCATCTTACCCTAAATCTTAAATTGATTACTGATCCTTCACCAAAAACCCCAAATCCTTTGGTTGAAGAAGGAAAAGATGAAATGATATCATATTAGGTTCAACCTATAGAAAATAATCTTCCACCTTTTGATACTTCCAAAAAATTTGAGTCTATCAAGATGTAGTAATCCCTTGTCAATGTCAAAGTCCCTAACTGGATTGAAGAAGTAGTGAAGAAAAGGAAGAAGGTTGTAGAATTGAAAGAAATTAATTTTAGTGCAATAGCCTCTATTCTTCCATGGGTAATAAAAAAATTAAGATTATGACAAGAATAATCAAAGAAAAAGGAGAAAGATATGTAGAATTATCTATTCCCCCTACAAAGAAGGATAAGGATACTGTTGAAACTTTAGATTATCAAATAACAAAAGTACATTTGGGAAAAGCTACAAGTGAAATAATGAAGGAAGATGTTCAAACTACTATTGGTACTTTGTAAAGTTGTAAAATCTCAACTCAAAGAGAAATTTGAACAATTGAAATCAACATTTTAAAAATTGATTAAGCTAGTTAAATTTTCATCTTTAGTTGTTTATTAGATCTCAGTTATTAAAACATTGAATGTGGTTGAAGAAATTTCAACCATGGGTAAAGCAACAAAAGATTGGTTAGAAGAAATTTTACAATTGGGAATCAATTTTATTCTAGTTGTAATGGATCTATGTTTTTAGATCCAATTAGAATATGATGATGCATTAAAAGCATAAGACAAGTATAATAAAGAGGTGCAGAAATGGGAAGATTTAATTATTGAATTGAAAGAATTCTATTAATTTGATTTAGATGATCTTATTCAAGCAAAAGTGATTGAGAAAAATAAAGCTATATATCTCACTAAATTTCTTGAAGCTGTGAGATTTAGAATTCATATCGTCAAAGAAGGTATCAATAATTTATTCAATTCCAAATTCATGGGAAGGTATGTTATTCTTAAAATAATAGGAATCATCAATAAATATAATTGTATAATCATCGACAATGATAATAAAGTATTCTCACCAAAAATTGTCATCAACCAATTTAAGAAAAACATTGAGGGGATTCTGATTCTTAAGTCTACTTTCAATTCTAGATCAATTCATCTATTGGTCAAGTATCAATACAACTTGGATAATCTCAATGCAATATTGAAGAAATATCATGCCATAACTAAAAAAATGGTGGAATGACATTTTGATGTAGAGGTGGCTTTCACATATTTAGATGGTCCTGATGAAGAAAAATTCCTCAAGACAATGTAGAGATTTGAAAAAATATCAAAGTGAGAAAAATAATCTCCAACAATAGGAAGAAGAAGTTCCTATTGTCCTCATCGAAGAAGAAGTAGATTTATTCATCAAATATGTTTTCTCATGTCCTTAACTTAGGATTTTCAAATCATGTTATGTGTTAGCCAATATTGGCCACCATTAGTTAGTAGCATTTCAAAATTTTCCCATCACACTTCTAACTTTATTGATAGCCTTTTGAAGGATATTGTTTTATTTATGGTTAGCTTTATAGTGGCAAGCATTGTATTATTCCTATTAGTTTTCAAGGTACCTTAGGGTGGTCTGGTTAGAGGTGGAGTCAAAATATATAGTCTTGTCATCAAAGTCACTTAATGTGGTCATATCCAATGTGTTTAACATAGATTAAGGTAAATTTGGAGATGTTAAGGTTATTGTAAAATTCAAGGTAAAGTTTGAACCATGGTGAAGATAAGAATATGGTGACCCTCCAAGAAGATAATGCATTCTAAGTTGAGCAAGAACACCAAGGAATAATGCTAGTGAGTTAACAAAATTATAGTTTCAAGCATTTTGGAGAAGTTAGGGTATTTTTAGAGAGATTAAGGTATTTCATTGCTTTAGTCTTATATTATGCTCCAATTTTCTAATGAGACTTATGAAGAAAGATCAAACATGAAGGTATATATAATTTTATAGGGGTATTTTATGTCATTCAATACTTATGTAATGTCATGATATATGTACTATTTCGTACACCTTGTCCATGATGTCTTAAGACTACTTTTACAACATTATAACTCTTTTGCAACTACCTATTCATCATTTCTAACATTAAAATAAGGAATAATGAAGAATTTTTAGGAAAATAAAGGTGGGAAACTCTTTGGTACATCATTCTACCACTGTACATGTTAGGGGTGACTCCATAGCTACCTAGTTCATCATCTCCAATAGGGTAAGAAGGTATGACAAGTAGTTTCTTGAGGAGAAAAGGCCTGTGGAGGTATTTTTGCAAAGGTTTTTTTTTAGGATAGACTTATAAGCCTCTCCAAAGATCTTCCCAATCCCTTCAAACCCAAATCCATGCAAATGAAGGAGTTATAGATCTAAAAAAGGTAAAAACCTATGCCTTTTCTCCATTAGGTTTCATAAGTCTATTTTTTAAAGCTCAAAGGGTTAACCATTTAAAGTTGGTTCATATAGGGGAGAGAAGATCAGGGCCAATGCTATTAGGGTAAGGAGGGTATTCCTATGCCCTTCCAACTCATAGTAGGAGTTAAGAGATTCAAGCCCTGAGCTTTGTGAATCATCTTTAAATAAAATAAGATGTCTTAAACCCTCTCAAAATCTTAGAGGTTTAGTCTTGGATGGTTTTAGAAAATTTTGGATCTCGTTGTTTCAAATGGACGGTTGTATGAAATCATAAAAGATCATACTAGTGCTCTCACTCCATCTTTCATCACTCATTTAGCATGTGCCAACAACAAAGGAATAAGACCTTTACTTTGAATGAGTTACAGACCTGTATGAGAGGTTAAAAGTAAGGCTTTGGTTGTTTTTAGATGTTTCCTTGATTTAAATAGATCTCAAGAAATATCCAAAAAAAATCACTTCCCTCCTATAAATATCCTTAAGTGGTAAATAGTAGACCATGAAGATCATTGGTCTGAGGGTTCTCCAACAAATTTTCTAAGTGTAAAAGTGTGAACATAGGTCTATAGTTGATGAAAAAGTTCTTATTACATTATTGGAAGAGTCATACTAATGATCAATCCTTAATCCATCTTTGGATGTTCATGTTGGTGAGCATACTCAACCAAAGAATCAAGACTCCTCTAAGCTTGTGAAAAATAGAGATGATAAAAGATTAATGAGTCACATACATACTATGACTGTAGGTGTACAAATTTGATGTGATGATTATTTATAAGATGTTGTATTCTTTCTCATTGGAAAGATTCTCAAATGGGATAGTTGTTTTCAACTTACCTTATATTAAATCATCAAAACCAAGAAGATCAATCACACACCAAGTGAATATGCTGTTAATCCTAAAATAAACACCTACAGGTTTGCTTGCAAACTAGGCTAAAAGAGACAAGTTTTGTGAGAGGCAGATGACTTGATAAGTTTCACAAGGTGTATGAGCTATTAAAAGAACATTTTGATATGTTAAAGTGATGTATGAAGAAAAGAAACATAAAAATGGCCAAGGACACCTGAGACAAGCTTTGATAGGTTTATAAGACCTAAAAAGAGATTTTTAATGCATTTAAAGATGAAATATCAAGAAACCAATTAGATATTGGTTTCTCATGATGATATATAGTCCATACATCTTGAGAAAGGTCCCAAACAAGTTTTTATAATATGTTTAGAATTAGTCCTAAAAGAACAAAGGTACACTCAGTTATACACAAGTAGTTAGTAATGAACAAGGTTTAAGACACTTTGGTCTATAGTTTGGGGTTAAAGAAGACAAGATGAATATGGAGAATCAATGAAACCTATTCAAGGACTTTAATCTCATTCTCTCTAATAAGTATATGTCTCTCTAAATCCTAGATTAAACCACCAATAGACCAAAATGGTAAAGTCATGTAAGGAATAGACACCTAATGGACTATGCGTGGCATGGTGAAAACCAGATGAATTGATCAAGTTAGTTTGCCTAACTCGAAGCATGAAGGGAGAGTTATGAAACTTTAATATACATAAGTAGGGGAATATAATGTATATTTTGGGTAGAATAGTGGAATGTAATAGTAGTATGAATAGTAATGTCATAGAGGAATAATCCCACATGCATGTAATATGAGAGTGGGATATATTAGAATAGTATAAATAGAGGGGCATATGCCATTATAAGACATATAAGCAGATACAAAATAATTATATTTTTACTATGATAAGGAGGTATCCCACTCAAAGTGGTAAGTGATTCAGAGTGATTCCTTCCATAAAAGGAATAAAATATTAATATATATTTAGTATTTATAATTATTTTGTGTATTCTAGCATAGAGATTCTTAAAATTTGGTATCGGAGCCTCCACATAGGTTCAAGTCATAGATCAAGTGGCTATGATAGTATTGTAGTGTTCATCTAGGGCTCATACATGTGGGGTATCCTAGTGTATGGGTACAAACCTTGCCCAGAGTTTGGGCTTCAGGAGCATGATGGGATGTTATGATCATGGTGTACATATTTCACTAACTCATTGAGGTTTTGGTGTAACGATTCATTGTCAAGGGGTATGGAATTTAATATACATAGGGAGAGATATAATAGTAGAATAATGAATAGTAAGGAATAATAGTTTAAAAACACATGCATAAGAAAGAGGAATTGGATAGATTAGAATATTATAAATAGAGGGGCATAGGCTATTATAATGCATCTAAGAAAAATATATAAATTAGATCTAAATGATATGATAAGAAGGTATCCCCCTCAAAGTGGCAAGTGATTATGGAGTTATTTGTTCCTACCAAAAAATAATATTGTATTTATATATCAATATATTTAGTATTTCAGTTATATGAGTGCAGAAATATTGTTGTGAGTGTTTTTTTGTAGACATATTTTGGATCTTCATGGAGAAATTAAAATTTCTCCATTTTATCTTTAGGGTTTTCAAAATTCATATCTACATCTTTATCTCTTATTCTAGATGGTATCTGAAGCCAAAATCTGCCATTTAAAAGTGCATATTCTATTTTTTCATCAATAAACATGAATGTTATTTTACATATAGCTCTTAGACTATAACAAATTGCATCAAACCATTTTTAGGTTTTGTGCACCTCATTTATATATTTCCATAACTATTTAAAGTTTTGAATTTTATTAAGTATTTTAAAAGTTATCATAGTTTTAGTAACTACTTATATAAATGAAAAACAATATTATGACTATGTTACTCACCACTGCCCAAATATATCAAATAATTTATTAATTTCAGAAGTGGATTCTACTTTGAATAAAATAATCACTAATATAAATCAAATAAGTAGCAATATAATTCTTCACTCTCATATACTAACACATTATGACGAGGAAATTAATGCATGGTTGGATTGGGAAAATAACTACAACACATGGTATGAGGATTTATTTTCTATAGTTGAATAAAATGAGATGGACATAACTACATGGTTAGATTTGGAGGATTATTGTAATACTTGGTATACTGATTTAATTCCTTTGGCTGAGACTACTTCACATTTGGATGCACCCAAGCAAGCACTATATATATCTATGTTAGTAATAAAAGCACTTGAGTGTGCCACCAATGAGCCCACACTAGCCACCAATAACTCAAAAAAAATTATGAATTATTTTTTGGGGTTATCCATTACAAAAATAATGTGTATAAAGAACAATGCTAATGGGGATGGCATGCATCATCCTTTAGCTCACCAAGCAGATTATTTTGAGACTCCTTATTCTTGGTTTGAGATGATGATCACCAAGATTCAAATTTTAGTTCTTCCCTCCATTTATCTCTATTCACTTCAACCTCATGTTATAATAGTTCATTTCACATTGTTGATGTACCTACTCATATCGAAGCACAAGAGGAAAAATTAGAATAAAAAAAGGATGCATGGATGTTCCTCCATCTAGTCTTCTACATATTTTTGATATATAATTTTTTGCATGTTTTAAGAATGAAACATGTCAATAGGGATGGAATGTAATATACCTAAGTAGGGGAATATAATGTATATTTTGGGTGGAATAGTGGAATGTAATAGTAGTATGAATAATAATGTCATAGATGAATAATCCCACATGCATAGAGTGGAAGAGTGAGATAGATTAAAATATTATAAATAGAGGGGCATTGGACATTGTAAGACATTCAAGAAAATACAAATAAATTAGAGTGTTACTTTGATAAGGAGGTATCCCCTTTGAAGTGGTAAGCGATTCATAGTGATTCCTTCCATAAAAGGAACACGATATTAATATATTTAATATTTATAATTATTAGCTGTATTATAGCTTAAATGTTCTTAATAGAAACACGAGGGGACATTATCTATAGTGTCACCATTGGTAAAATAGGTTTAAGGAGGGAAAATCATGATAAATAGATGTGCTAAGCCTAAAAATGCACCTATAGGCATGTCATAGGTAGAATGAGGGAAAACATACATGTTGTGATTAGATGAAATGTTAAGAGGGTTTTTATAAGTTAGAGAGATCATTATTAAGGTCCCTATCATTATTAAATTTATTAATAAGACCAAAACCAACTAAAGAGAACTCAATCTACAGACCCAATAACTAAGAAGCCTATAAATGCACCTACAGGCTTGTACCTAAAACATGAAGGAAATTGAAAGTTTTTGAACTAAGTTTGGGAATGAAGGATATTAAGAGGTTAATGAGACATTAAAAAATATGAATATATGGTTAATACTCATGGAAATAAATATAAATTTTCAAATAAAAACTGCTAGGGTCACTCATACTAGACTGTTCATAAACCCTAAAAATGGGCTAATGTAGGTTTTAAGAAGTTTAAAGTGTCAAAAAGATTAAACAACAAATTACACATGTCATGGTATGTTTTACATACCTAAAGGATGTATTTAAAATTAAATACAAGCAATTTCATACCTTTTCTTTGCCAAATTACACCTTCTCAAGTCACTAATAGGTCTATTTTGCCCAAGAAGCTCAATTACATCATGTGGGAAATTGAAGTAGGATTTGTTCAAAATGGTTGTTAGAGATGTTATAACCCTATTTTTAAGGTTTTGTGTGAGAAAAGACTTCCCAACCATTTTTATAGGTTCCTTGATCAAGACAGAGGTATCATGGTCCTTTACAATCCATTTGAGAACTCTTCACAATGATAGTATAGGTTTCAAGTCATTAACCAGG
Organism: Torreya grandis; assembly: GCA_037957365.1. Taxonomy (NCBI): domain Eukaryota; kingdom Viridiplantae; phylum Streptophyta; class Pinopsida; order Cupressales; family Taxaceae; genus Torreya; species Torreya grandis. The sequence continues at coordinate 1,592,743 of JARHVA010002908.1, read as the reverse complement.
CCTAGACGAAGAGTGTAATCACTCTTGCATAAAGAAGGTGTAGTGCATACCTACTTTAAAGCTTCAAGACTCAAAGAACCTTCAAAATATATTGGTGGGAACATAATACCATAAATGGAAGGTTTTAGATGATAAAACAAAGATAAGAACCCCTTATTATCCCTCAAGATCACTTGAACTTTCATAGCATGAAGGCCTTATGATATCTTCATGCCAAATAAGTGTGAAAACTCAGTTGCAAGGTGATTTAAAATTCTCATAGAAAGAATCCATTACCTAATACATTAATTCCATAAAGAAACATGATATGATGATAGTCTTCAAATCACTAAATTAGACTTTTTTTTGAGAAATAAGTTGGTTTATGTCACCTTCTTTGGTAAAATGGGCTTTGATAATGAATGGAAAGACTCTAGGGATTAAGACCAGTTGGAGAAAGAGGTTTGAAGTTCAAGTCAAATCCTCACATGGTGGAGATGCATTATAAGATAGAGGTTGGTGTAAAAGGTTCCCAAGTAGGCTAAGTATCAAAAGATCAACTTGTAACTGCCCCTGAAAGAAGTGAAGGTGTAAATCCAAAGGAAAGGAGTTAGTTCAAGAAGCATCAAACCTACCAAAGTGATCTTCTATGCCATTTTTCATGAATAACTCCATCAACAATTGTCATAGAATGTTGAGAAAAATAATAAAACTCACCCCTTGTAGCCTTGGTGGCACAATACCTCTGATTTGTAACTATTTTGATGATGGAGGATAGTTGATAATCTTTTTCATTGTCCTATCTCCTTCTCTTCTCATCTTTCTATTGTAAATGAAGCCTTGAAAGGCATTGTGTGGATCCTCAAAGTGTATATGGTGAAGCCCTATCAAAGTTAATACTGGTTATTGCCTTTGAAATAAATTCATGTTAAGTTATACTTTCTTCATCTTGCATCTAGTGATTTTGAGATGAATTGTTGATAGATGTTAATGATAGTTATTTTAATTCCTTGCATTTGTCCTTTTCATTTATGTCTATATGTGAGTTAGTTATCTTTCCATATGTCATATAATGTATATCAAATGATTTTATTGAGTTCAAGTGTAGTAGCGTCATTAGCATTCTTTCTAATACCCCTTGATCATTCACCTTGACTATTTTATTAACCATAACCTTCATATAGAAATAGTTATGTGTTAAGAAATATTTTGGAGTTATGAAAATCAAGTTGTAATCTTGTCATTTAATAGAGAAATCATAGTCAAGTAGAGGAAACTACATTTGGTGCATCACCTCCATGTTTTTGTTTTGTTTTGGCTTTAGTCTTTTTTTACCCTTTTTCCTTTAAATCTAAGTAGGTTAGTGACTATTTTTAGGTGAATCATCAAGGGAGCTAGCCTAATATAGAGATTCACTTTATCAATTAGGCAAGCCATAGCCTAGAAGTGATTTCATGCTATCATCTAAATAAGAAGGCTTGAACAACCTTTTTAAAGGTACAATTTAGAGTGATGACATTATGTATTTGTGATTTACACATTGTATCTAATGTAATTTTACTAAGGTATTTTTAAAAGTTATAAGTCATGCAAATTTTCTATTGTACTTTTTTAAGTCATGTAAATTTGCTAACGTACTTTTGCAAGTTGTAAAAATCACAAAGTAATTTTTCAAGTTGTTTAATGTATTTTTACAAAATTTTAAGTATGAAAAATTATTAATGTATTTTTACAAGTCCCTGGTATGCAAAAAGGTGGTTACACACCATAATCACCTAGTTCAAGCTATAAATATGAGTTAGTGACTCATTTTTAAGGGTTTTGATAGTTAAAAATTTCTAAGAAAACTTTTGAAAGTGAAAATTACATCTATAATCTATCAAATATAAAATATAAATGAGATCTTTTATAAACTTTGCATTCAAGGATTTTTATGCAAATAATGTATGCGTTTACTATTTGCATGCATTCAAATCTTTATCTTCAAAATGTTATTAAAGTTGTTATGAACTAGTCAATAATCATAGGAATTTTATTATAACATTTCTTTTTGAATCTATATTTTTAGTTTTCATATTTGGAGAAATATTGGTGGGGCTAGAAAGTAAACTCTTTACTTTTTTAGCAAGGAAATACAAGGGGATCATTATTTTATATTTTTAGTTATATGGTCATTTTAGTGTATGTTGTGCATTTTTATAAACATATTTATGTCTTTCCTATCCATTAAATGAGAAATATTTTGTGTGAGAAATTACACTTCAAATCTCTTGACATTTCCAATAAATTTATAGATTTAGCTTGTTGGTTGTGTTGTCTTTCTTATCTTTTCAAAATATACTTCCCCTGTAAAATCTCTCTATCATCTTTTCCTTTCTCCATCCTTTTTGTACTTTCAGGTTAAAAGTACTACCCTGATAAAACTCATTTTTATTTTAAATATTTTACTTTACAACATAGTTTTGGATTTTGATAAAGGTAGCTCTACCTACTAATAGGAGAGGGCCTTCATCCCTTGACTGCTAATGAGAAACATTTATTTATTCCTCGATAAATTTTTGTGTCAACAATTTTTAGCACCCATCATGGAGTACATATTTACAACATTAAACAACACACATTTTAAGACATTGATCCATATGACTTTGCCATCAATTTAAGGACCGCTTTCCCAACATAAACTAGATTTAGAATAATATACATAGTTGGATATTATCCTACACATCAAATAGTTGGCATGGGATTCTGATCAAGTTTCATTAACTCAGTTTCAAATTATCTTCAGTAATTTTAAATCAAGGATTAAAAAGTATAAAAATATTAGAAATTATTCATGCATGAAGGTAAGCTTGTAGGGTTTGTTCAGAAACTCAGAATTAGTGAAGTCACATATGACCATTTCATCTTTTCAAAATCTTGACTGTCAACTTGGTCTAAACTAGATAGAGTTAGTATAAAAAGATATTGCTTCAAGTCTTCAACAACCAGCCTAGGATAATAAAGTAAGTTACACTCAATTCAACACTATTTTTGTAGTAATAAACATAAAATAAGATCATGCAACCATTGTTAGAAGAAATACTAAAATTATTTACATAAGATAAGTAAAAAGACAAACACAAAGAGAAATTCATATAGCTACTTAGAGACTTTCTACAGCTAAAATTTCCTCTCATGAATATCCAAGAAACTTAGGCTCTGATTCTTTAGCTTAATCTTGATTGGTTGAGTCAAAATCAAGAAGATATTTCATTTGACTTGAGAGCATTCACCTAGGGTAATAGAACTAGTTCAATACTTTTTCATAAGGCTATTGAGGTTTTATAAGAAGAATAAGACCATGCAATTTTGGCACAAAGGGCTAAAACATTAATTGCATGAAGGATCCAACAAAGAAGACTAACATAGTGAATTATTTAGTTTGAGCAAGCTCCTTATCAAAAATAAATCTTTCAAAACTGATAGAGAAAAGATTCACTAGAACTAGTAATTCTAGAGGTGAAATTGATCCTTTTTATCAATTACAATAATCTTCAAGTTTTGGGTTAGGTCCAAAATAAAAGGGTAAAAATTAAGAGAGCAATCATTTTCCCTTCAAATCCAAAAAAGGATAAACAATCTCAAGAAGGAATAATCAAAAGTTCAACTCTTGTCCTATCAAGAATTTTTATCTCATTACAAAAAATATTCCCAATAATATCACAACCATGGGGTAACACAATTGGTCCATTAGCCTTGGGACAACTACAAGAACTCCTTAGAGGTTCACCTAAAAAATCTCCAAAATTATCAAGGGATAGAAAACAACATCTAGGTGAACACATTGATACATTTTTAGTGGCACATGGATTTTAAGGGTTGAACATGAAGACATTAGAGTGAGATTGTTTGTTGAAACTCTTCAAAATAGAGCTATAGATTGGTTTTACCATCTTACTCCAGGAGTAATAACAAATTGGGATGATATGAAAACCAAGTTTGAAAGTAGGTTCAAACCAATAGAATACATGCATACATTATTGGCTCAACTCACTTAGATGAAGAAATAAACTTACAAGATAATGAGGGACTTCATAGCTAAATTCAACAAAATACTACATAAAATTCTAGTAACTATTAAACCTACATGTGAAAATCAAAAATTCATTTTTATCAATTCATGATTTCTAAAAGTAAATTATCAGTTGAGAAGGGCCAGATTAGTTGATTTGAATGCAACCCAAACATTGGTTGTTGAGGTTGAAGATGATATGATAATATCTGGAAAACTATAAAAAGGAACCGTCAAAAGGTAAAATATCGAATACAAGACATTCTTCCACTGATTAAATTTTGTAGAAAATTGCTAATGACATAATATATTTGAAAATATAGTTACCTTAGAAAACTATCATTGGTCCTTAACAAGACACTGCAAGAAGAAATTATGTCCCTTTTTAAAGAGATCATCTATGATTACAAGCTCCTCAATAGAAACTTGCACTTGAAGCTCATCCTCAACAAAATATGAATCCACCTATGAATTCCATTTTATAAATATAAGAGATATTCAGGTATGAAGATATTGAAGAAGAAAATGAATCAAAAAATACATAACTTCAATAATGTGAAATTGAAGAACCTGGTGGCTACTTTGTAAATCATTCCTGGAATATAATTCAAAAGAAGATGATTATAAAGATAATGTTGGAGACATGAATAATCAATCATTCATGATCTTCATAAGAGCTTAGAATCAAAAAAAGTAACAAAATGACAATAAAAAAGAATCTACAAGAGTTATTATTCCATGAGGAATGCCATCTCCCATCCAAATGAAAGGAAAACAAATAATATCTAAAATAGGTGAATCTTCCATAAATGCTACTACTGGTCATCCAAAACACACCCTTCTTATCAACAATATTAGTATATCTAAAAATGTAGAAGGTTCTTCTTCTTCTTCTTCTTCTTCTTCTTCTAGTTTGCCTGATTTTGACATAATTAAACATGTCAACAAGACTAAAATCCAAATGTCACAAGTTGAATATTTAAGAATATACCCAAATCAACTAGATAGGCTAATAGAGTTTATTAAGGGTAAAAATATCAATCAAAATAAATTTAATACTAAAGGGATACTATCCACACCACCTTATTCCAACCCAATAAACTCTATGGATGAAGTGACCTCCAAATCAAATAAGGTGGATCTTTTCTACATCTCTTTATTCCTTAAAAGATGCAAGTTAGTAATTGTATCATTAATAGAGAGGCCGTAGATAATGTTATGCATGTTAAAGTTTCTCATGATCTTGGTTTAACTTGCATAAAAGTGTTTGGCCATTGTTACTAAATGGAAGCTAAGCAAGTAACCATAGTTAGCCAGATCAAAGATGCTCAAGTTGCCCTGGCATCTTTTCCTCATATTAGAAATAAGATTAACATTATAGTTGTAAATATTCTATAAATATATGGTATTCTATTGGTATTTTTTTTAGAGAACTTGGTGGTGATATTTAGTTAGATCTCTCACATGTGTATGCAATCAGAAATGCATCATGTCTATAAATCAATTCTGGCTCAAAGAAGATAGAGCATATCTACACTTTTGATTGGGAATACATTTATTACGTGAAAGCATGACCAATATGGGGATCTTCTAGACCCAATTAGGGGATCACTTGTTATAATACACCATGTTAGGAAGGGTTCTGAATCCTACAGTCTAACACAAACACATAACCCTAAAAGAGTCCTAGGTTTAATGTTCACTCTATATCTAATAAAAAAGAAAGTAAATCTAATCTAGTGCATACCAAAGCTTGTGGCACAACATGAGAGGTTAGTAAAACAATCAAAACATGTATAATATAATCTCAATTAAGCTATTTATGTGTAAGACCCTAATACATGGAATATGAAGAGTAATATTATTTGAGCTAATACTTATGCTACTTTTATCTACTAAAGAGAGGAGAACAAATTTAGAATATACTTACCTAAATGCATCAAGAATCAATATCTCCCTTGGCCAAAGGGGATTTACAAGAGGTTGTTTTGGTTTATAAGGATAACTAAGAAAGGCCAAAACATCTAATACTTATCCATAAGACTAGATTCTCTAATTAAAAACCCTGAGCTAAGACTCCTCAAGTAGAAAGGTGGAAGAGCAGATTGTAAAGAAGCATGAGTGAATAATAAATCTTGATTGCATATTGAAATAATGAAAAATTGATCTTGTATTTATAGGAGGATATCACCCTAAATCCTTTTGAGTATGTCAACTGTACGAGGTTGACACAGTTGACTCTATATGTTTTTGGTAGATAAATCACTAGGACTCGAGCTAGGTCAGTCAAAGGGATAACAAAACTCCAAGTGAAAAATACACAAAAATAGTATAAGGTAAACCCTATCAAGCTTGTATAGTAATTAGAGGTTAAAAACTATACAATGTTGACCCAATCAACCTAGTACAATCAACTAGTGAAAGGGGACCAAGGTGAGGAAAAGAGGGATGGAAAGAGGAAAAATACTAGAGTATAAAAGGGAGAATTAATAACTTATGTAATGGTTTTAGGAGCTGGTTAGATTGTAAATGATATGGAAATAAGGGACAATAATCTTGTGAACCACCAAAAGTTTGCCCACCCCTTTCCTAGTGCACCATTAAAGGCGTGCACTCAAAGAGATTGAGTCTTGATGGGTTCCTATAAGATGTAAAGCATCAGTATTTGATAAAATTTAAAAATATTATGTGTATACATATGCCCCACTCAATTCTCATCTTGTGTCACTAAGGTGTAATAGGGGATGGTGCTTTGAGAAATAATGTAAAGACATATAATACTGATGCTAAAAAAAGTTGTAATTTTTTAAAGCAAATATAATGGAAAGTAAATGACCAAAAAGAAAATAAATAAAAATTAAATGTAATGTGTACCTTGAATTACCTTTATCACTAGATGGTTGTCTGCTATGTTTTTAGTTTTGATTATGTAGGGTGTAGAGACTGCTTTCTATAAACCCAAGAATACAAGACTAAAGAGCAAAAAAAACAAATGTAAAAAAATCCAAGATAGCTGGTGCTATAAGGATGGGATGTACTTGGGAAATTTGGAAAGTTAGGGTGATAAGTTCTATGTTAGACCAAATGACCAAGTCAAACAATAAGATTAAATTAGGTAACTGAAAAGCCAAGACTATTAAAGACCAAAAAACTCAAAAAAGTAAACCTTAAGTAAAAAAGGCAAACTCACCAAGTCAGACTAAGGATACATGTCAAAAATATGGTAATCAAACATCAAATGTAAATAGAAGAAAAAAATGGTAAAACAACATTGATGAATGAGTTGTAACAATCTTATCTCACTCAACAATGGAAAAAAGTGCATAAAAGGGAAATCAACATTGCCAAGTAAGAAGTAACAAGACAACCTCACTCAATAATAGAAAAAATGTCTAAACTCAAGTGTCTATAACAACAAGATAGTACAACAAATGATAAATGGTAAAAGGAAAGTAAGAAAAGTCTATAAATTTAAATCTATGGTGAAAAAGAAAGAAGTAGTCCATAGTTTCTCAAACATGTTATTTCTCTCTAAGGATAGATAAAATTGAAACAAAGTAGTGCTAGCATGTTTTTAAGAGGTGAAGAAAAAGGAATTAAGAATAAGGGAAAATAGATTTGGAATCAAAATTTGTCTGTCAAGGGGGGAAATTAAATGGGTGGAGGGGAGAATGAAGGAAAAACAAAGGTAGAGGAACTCTTTATTGAAGTCAAGATACTCAAATTAGGTTTGTCAAAATAAGAGGAATTTTGACCTTAAGGACTCTGAAGAAATTGTCTTAGCCACACAAGTCTTAGGTCAACGAATTAAGTATATAGATCATCCCATGAAGGATATATGCATGAAAATTAAAATGGACCTACCTTCCCACAACATGTTTACCATTCTTTAGGACCCCTTACAGAGCCATCAATTTTCTATAAAGATTGGGTACTTACATAAGAAAATAGGTAGCACCATAAAGTTTGTTGAATTCCCCTATTATAGTCTACTATCCTACCACACCCCAAAGGACCTTATCTTTATGTGAGATCAACTATGGAGTTTGAGATTTGATTGGAGATAGGAGATGTGCTTGTAATCACATCTTTTGGTGTGATGTTGATTTTTGAGATTTGTATTTTGCCTTTTAGATATCATTACATTTTGTTTCAAATGATTTAGATTTTAAATTTCTTTATGGATTTTTCTATTCCTCCTCCATATAGATTTAGAAAACCAAACATGGGTTCTAAAGATGAATTTAATTTGAATACTTGGGACAAGGTTGCTAAGAGAGATAAATTCAAAGATCATGAGGTCTAAGAGTCTCATAAATCTAGGTGAAATAAATGTGTTATCTTGAATTCAACCTTAGTTTATCTAATGTGGAGTGAAAGGAAGGGGGAATCAAGAGGATTAACACATGGAATAATTTGAATTGCTTCAAATCACAAAAATGTGACAAAGGGAAAAAAGGATACAATGACAATAGAATGTGATTCCTGATCACAAGAATGAGGAAAATAGAGGAAAACATGCTAACATAGATTATTGTGCAAATTACATCTAGAAAAAGAAGCAAAAGCTAAAGTTGAGAATAAGGATCAAAAGTATTTTCTATAAAAGGAATGAAAAGATGGTGATTTTATGAGGAGGGTCAGGTCCTATCCATGGACTTATACTTCAACTCATAAAATAGAAACCCAAGGGGTGAAAATAAATGAATGAAAAATCATAAGGGAGAAAAAAAAGTACAAGATGGTAATTTTGTGTGGAATGAAAGGTCCTATCCATGGTTTTATGAAGCAATTCACAAAATAAAAACCCAAGGGGTGTCAAAAGAGAAAATTCAAGGAGATAAAGAAGAATATGGTACATCAAAAAACCAAAAGACCAAAAGGGAGAACTAAATGTTTGTGAAAGGAAGGAAATTGCTACAGAGGGAAAAACCTATGTAAGTAACCTATAAAAAGTGTAAGATAGATGTAGATAGAAAGTATGAAAATAAGGAAATGTTTAGGGAAAGAAATTTTTAAGAAATTGTGCATTGGTGGTCTCTTTGAAAACATGTCCTTCATTGGTTTGAAGGTAGTAGGTGCTTGGACCAAGAATATATTTGACTAAATATGGGCCCCACCACTTTTAGGCATATTTACCTTATCATGGGTGTAGTATAATTTAAGGACAATATCATTGACATTAAATATGTGTAATTTAATACATTTGTTATGTTGTCTAATAATACGAGCCTTATATTGGTGGTTATGTTTTAAAATGGAAAGATGACATTTATCAAGTAGATCAAGTGAATGAAGACAAGCATCATGTAATTATTCATTCGAGAATAATACCATGAAGAGATATACAAAGATAATGAATATCAAATTCTAAAGGAAGAACTAATTCATAACCATAGACTAGTGAGAATGGAGTTGCCCCACTGATAGTGCATATGCTAATCTGATAGGCCAAAAGTGTAGGGTAAAGATGAAGATGCCAATCCATGTAGGTTTCAAAAATTATCTTTTGGAGAATTTTATTAGTGGCCTCAGCTTATCCATTTTATTGTAGATGATAAGGCATGAAAAATTTGTGATTGATCTTGAATTTGTTGTAAATCTCTTTAAAATGTTTATTTTTGAAATTACCACCATTGTTTGAAATGATGGTATGGGGTGTTAGGTGTGGATCTTGATTATTTTATAGGACCAAAGGTTAAAATTATGATGTTATTTCAACTAATTTTGGATCCCATTCTTTATATCCCATTAAAATTGCCTTATTAAATTATAATTTCATAGTCAATCTGTGCCATTGATTATAGGTTTCCAGATCTGATGATAGAGGTTATGTTTAGGTGTTTTTTGTCCCTAAAATGTATTGAGATATGGCTGAGAGAAAAAATAGGTGAATAAATTAACATAGAGTGGAGGTCTAAAAGGGTAGAGAGGTGTAATAAGGTAATTTTTATTTTAAGACATGCCTATCTTGGGAGTGAGGTAGTTTACCAATGAGATCGAATCCCCATGTGGAAAATGGCTAAAGAGATATGTTAGTTTAAAGTTTGGCTAGAGGTGAATGGATTAGATCTTCATTAATCTAACAAGGATTACACTTTTTATCATATTCAATTACATCCTTTTCAAGAGTAGGCCAAAAGTAACCCATACATAGGCATTTATAGGATATAACATGTCCACTACAGTGGCCACCGTAAATGCCCCCATGTGCTTGTTCAAGAAGAGGAGGGACCTCATCTTGAATAACACAATGAAGAAAAGTACCTTTAGCATTTTGATAACAAAATATGTTGTGTCAGAATACATACTTGAAATTTTGTTTATGAATGTGTCTTTTCATGGGAGTCTAAGTTAGGAGGATGAGTATGATGTCTTGGTACCATGGGTTTTGTCAGATGGTAACAACCTCAATTTATATAAGAAAAGTAAGATCAGAAAGGACTTGGTGGGGATGAAAGAGAGATGATGAAGAGGCAAGAGAATCAACAATGGAATTTTGATCTCTAGAAATAGGCTCAATAGTGAAAGAGATGAAATCCTTAGTAAGAGTAGTTGCAATTTGATGACATGTGATGAGGTTATCACTTTTACATTGATAATCACCACTAAATTGATGAAAAATAATCTGAGAGTCACCTAAATCATGAAGGTATTAAATATTTAAATCAAGAGCAACTCTTATGCCTAAAATGAGAGCTTCATATTTGGCCATATTTTTGGTGACATCAAAGGTGAAGTGAAAAGCTAAAGGAATGATATTGCCAAGATGACTTATGAGAATGCATCCTACCCTAGCTCCTTAAAGGCATTTGGCACAATCAAAGTGAAGGGTCCAAGTATTCTCATTCAAGTCAATATTAATTTTAGGAATCTCCTTGTTAACTACTTTTGGTTTAGTAGTATTGAAGGGAGTAGTGGATTCATCAAGATTATTGGCTTCAAGATTGATGGTAAATCTATGAAAATAATCTTTAAGAGAAATAACTTAATTAAAACCTTTGATGTAAAGGATATTGTCATCTCAAAGATTATCTTGAAGAGAAGAAGTAGCTGGTATGGGAGTGGTGACAAGTTGATCATATATGATTTTTCCTTTGACATCTTTTTTAGTGACTATGCGAAGATCAAATTCCATAAGGAGGACCATCCATTTACCAATTCTATCTCCAGGAAGAAATGATTTGGATAAGAAATGATGAAGGGGGTTAGAATGAATAATGACATAAGTAGTTTGGTAAAGCATATAGTGGCAAATATTTTCAACTATAAAATAGATGGTGAGGCAATCATGCTCAATTTTGGTATAACATGTCTCATAATCGATAAGGCCTCAGCTAATGTAGTAGATAACATACTCTCTTCTTGTATCATCTTGTTGGGCAAGCATTACCCAACTAAAATAGGTGTGGAAAAAGTATAAAATCAAAGGTTTATCATTTTAAGGAGGATGAAGTGTAGGTGGATGAAGTAGAGACTCTTTCATGTTATCAAAGGATTTTTGACATGGATCTATCCATTCTAAAGTAATACCTTTTTTGAGAAGGGAATCGATGGAGTGAATTCGATATGTCATTTTGGGGACAAATCATCTGATTGCCCCAAGTTTTCCAAAATAATTATGAATGTTAGGAATAAAATGAGGAATGGCCATGTTGATGATATCACTAATTTTGCCAGGGTCAACATCGATGCCATGGAGAGAGACTAAGAATCCCAACAATTTTATAGATGTGACTCCAAAGACAAATTTGTAAGGATTAAGTCTAAATTTATATTTAAGGAGATGATCAAAGATGATAGTGAGATTGAAAAGATGATTCTTATGATGTTTAGATTTATCAATGAGATCATCTACATAGGTTTCAAAAATTTTGTGGATGAGATCGTGAAAGATGTGAGTCATTTCTCATTGGTAAGTGGATTAAACATTTATAATATTGAAGGGAATTTTGACATAGTAATAGGTGCCCCATTCCATGGTGAAAGTTGTCTTATGTTGGTCTTCAGGAGTGATATGAATCTAATTATATCTCAAGAAGCCATTCATAAGAGATAACATTTCATAACCAGCCATGGAATCAATAATGGCATCTATTGAAGGTAAAGGGAAGTTGTCTTTGGGACAAACAATATTAAGATTATGAAAATAAATATAAATGCAAATGACCATAGTGACTTTATTTTGAAAAGGAATAATGTTGGAGATCAATTTAGAATAATCTACTAGTTTGATAAATTTGGCATCAAGTAATTTGATGATTTCCTTATGACATAAAGTGGAAAATTTAGGTGGAAATTTCCTTTGTTTTTGATACACAAGCTTGGCATTATGATAAGTAATGATGTTATGCACCATAATGCTAGGGTCAATGCCAGGTATGTCTTCATAGGATCAAGTGAAATCTTAATGATATTTTTCAAAGAATAAGCTAAAATTATCATGTTCGATAGGTGAGAGTTCATGACAGATAGTAATTGGTCAAGGACAAGATGGAGTACCATATTTGATGTGAGTGGTTTCTTCAATAAGCATGGCATTGCCATCTTGAAAGTGTTATGGTTCATTGGGTAAGGTAAAAGTTAGATTTGTTTTAGGGTCAATGATAATAATGAAGTTTTTGAAGCAAGGAGTTTCAGTTTTGAAATTCTAAAGTTTATGATGCTATCGAGGAAGTTGAGGTTCTCAGGCATAAAGTAACTCAATGACAGCTTCATCACTAGGCAAGGTAGGAAGATGACCATAATACTCAACATTTACTTCAAGATATAGAATTTGATTTCCATGGTGATCATACTCAAAATGTATCCAATGAACATCATTTGCCTTGGTATCTAGTGTAATTTTAGGATTAGAAGAAGTAGATGGATTAGAAAGATTTCAAATATCAATGGGTTCAATGATGGGAGAAGGATTAGATGTAATGATTAGATTGATAGGTGGTAAAGGAGATGTAAATTTTTTTAGAGGTTTATAAGGTATGCTTTTCTCTATCACCCAAGGAGTGTTGATAAGAGGAGGATTAGAAAGAGACACATGACCCTCATGATCTAAGGTATGATCCACAAAAATGGTATGAACATCCCAATTAAAAGAGCATGAATTTGGGCTAAGGTTTTTTGATAATGTTATTAATCCAAGTCTCTAGACTGAGCTTGGGACATTATATAGTTATCATAATATGTTGGATAAATTATACATGCCTGAGAATTAAGGGGGGTTTCAGAGGGTGAAATATTGATATTACTAAATGTACAAGGAGACATGATGAGAGGATCTTGGAATAATTTAGCCACTCTAAAATAATTTCAAGTGCGGGTTCTTTAGGTAAAGAAGGCTCTTGAGCATTGCATGGAGGGAAAAATATATAATGTTATTAATAAGAGGAACATTAATATCCCTAGGTAATAGAGAAGGAAGAAGCCATTATGAAATGTAAGGATGTAACTTGGTAGTATTTCAAGTATGTTACAAATCATTGGGCTTATCATCATCAAAATCTGCAAGAGTAACTTATAAATCAAGATATATATTGATGAACTTGGGCAAAGGAGCACTACTAATTTTAGGAATGGTAAGAATATGATATTATGATTTAGGATTAAGAAGTTGAATGCTCCATGGGTTGGGATCAGATTCATGCTTATACTATTTTACATTATATAATAATTTAATGCATTGGCTACTAGAAGAAGAAATGGCCCTCATTCAATGAGTCCATAGATGACCAAGGAGTATGTTATAAGGCAACAATAATTTAAGGATTGTAAGCTTGGTTTGAATAGTCTTATGTCCAATGGTTAATGGAATCCAAATACAACCAAGTGGCTTTTGAATAGTCTTATGTCCAATGGTTAATGGAATCCAAATACAACCAAGTGGCTTTTGATTAGTCTTATCAAAACCATGACAATTAAGATGAGTTTGTTTGAGATGATCCTTATTATAACCAAGTTGTTGGATGAGACATAAAGATGTTACATTAATACTAGAACCTTTATTAACTAGAAATTTATGGATAAGAGTGGTATTAATGGCTAATTTGATTAAAAATGGTGGATCATTGGCATGAAAAAGAATTTCATCATTGACCATGTCCTCTTCAAGGAATTCAATAGAGGGCTTGGAAGAAGGACACATAGTTTGAATGATACTTATGTTGGTAGGTTGAGATTCAATAAAAGGTTGTTCTTCATCTAAGGAGGATGGATCATAAATTTCTTGGAGTTGTTGCATATTGAATTTACGATGATAGGGAGAAGTACAAACCAACGCCATAAGTGGAATATTACAAGGCATAGAGTTGAGTTCTTTAAAAAAGTTCCCATGAGACTTAGAAGAACCCGCATAAGGTTTAGAAGGTAAATTAGACTTTAGAGGAATAGATGTGGTTGGAATATTGAAAGGAGGAGATGGTTCCTATTGAGATTATGAAGCAACATTAGTAGTGGTAGTATCTTTAAGAAGTTGTTCCTCCAAAGAAGGCTTCTTAAGCTTGGTAATGAAATCTTTTTGAGATATTTTAAGACAGTAATTGACCTTAGTAGTATTGACATATTGAGAATTGTTAAAATATTAGTCATAATCAATGTCAACAACATAAACATACTTGGTATTTGGTTGATTATTTGAATAAGATTTTTGGTTATTTGAAGTAGAATATTTATAAGTTTGTCATTTTTGAAAAGCAATGGTGTATTCTTGATGATGAAGATTTATCATAGATTCATGATTAAATGAATCACCAAGAATATAGGAGACAACAAATTTAGTGATCCCTCTACAAGATTCATGAGAATTTCTAATGTTAGCATGGAAACAATAAAATAGATTGGGGTCATACCACTTAGGAGGAACATTGGGATAGATGAAAGGTTTTGAGGGTGATGAAAATTATTTCATTTACTAAATTGAAAGAGGTATATGAGAAGGTGAAGGAATATCCATTTTGGCAACTCCTAGTTTAGTTTGTAGAGTATTATTAGTGATAGCATTAGATGTCTGAAAAGATCCTTTAATAATTTTAGGATTAGGTTCAAATTGCTTTATAAGAAAGTCTTGACATTCACCTTGATCAAGAGCTTCATTAAGTGTTTAGGGAGCAAATATTCAAACATTATATTGAAGAGTGGGAGTCAAACTGGTGATAAAAAGTTTAAATAAGTTATCATCAGTCATGTTATATTTAGCTTTAAGGGCCAATGATTTTCATCTTTTGATAAATTCATGATCTGATTCGGTAGGAGATTGCTTAGCATTCATGAAGTGGCTAAGATAATTTTCATGGAGATCATTGTGTTGAAACTTTTTAACTAAGGGATTAACCAAATCTTCAAGTTACCAAATAAAATGTTGGGGAAGTTGATTATACCATTTTAATACATCACTAGTGAAGGTTTTTACTAAGATTTTAGTTGTGGTGAAGGTATTAGTTTGGATCCACTCCTTGTAAAGGTTGCCAAAGGATTTAAGAAGTGAGGCAGAATCTTTCATCCCATCATATTTGATAGTTGGAGATATGTTACCAATATCAATGGAAATAATGAAGGGGGAAAAAGGACCATTTTGAATGGTTTGAAACATCTTTTTAATCATTATAGGTTGAGGAATAACATTACCTAAGACATCTTGAAGAGGTGGAGGAATGAAATTGGGATTAGCTTGAGGATGCATAATTGGAGGTTAATTAGCCACATTGATTAAATGTTGTTGAAGTTGCATCATTTGGTTGGTGTTACAATTTTTTATTATGTTCATTTGTTAGATAACTTGGGCTAAAATTTGAGTTGTATCAGGAGGTGGGTTGGTGTTGGTAGGAGCACTCCCCAAATTGGTACTAGGGGGAGGATTACCAGAAGAAGGATTATTAGTGGGATTGTTGAGTAAACTTGTATCAATTATTCCCACATTAATTATAAGATTTTGAAGATGTGAAGTTTCTTGATAAGTAAGGAAAGGATTAGATCCATCAACTTCATCTTGAGGTGTTATTCATACAATATTATAGATCATGGATGAAGGATGGGAAGAGGTGCCCCAAGAGTAATGGTGATCTTGGGAGGAAAAAAGAGGGATAAATGAACATCCTACATAGTATCTAAATGGATTTAAGATATCTAAGAAGATTCTGATAGAAGACTTCATTATGATTCAAGAGAGATGAAAAAAATACAAATAAGGAGAAATAGAGAATTAGATTGATAAATAAGGAAGGCAAAAATAAGTATAGGGTTGACTAGGTTGACCTAACATAAAAAATAAGGTCTATAAATATTACAAGAGGCTAGAAAAAGATACAGGGTCAATTGGGTCAACTTAGTACAAAAAATAGGGAAATTTAAGAATCTTATAATATATTATGAAATGAAAAAAGATAAATTTTTCAAGTAATTTAGAAAAGAAATAGATGAAATAAAATAATCAGTCAATTGGATTAACACTAGCCAATCCAATTGAGGCACACAACACAAAACCTTGCACCAATGCTGACTAATGCAAGTTTTTACAATACAAAATACAATTGAGCAAAGAGAAAGCAATCAAATTGGAAAGTAAATAGCTAACTAATAGGTTAACTTGAGTGTTAATTGGATTATTAAGATATGTTTTTAAATGTGATGGGAAGTTGGATGTAAGCAAGGAACTAGAAGCCAATCTAAGGATGGTTTTAGGTAGTTTGGGATGAAATCGATCTATAGTGGTAATGATACAAGCTTGGTATTGGTGCCTACCCCTTCACTTCACACACCACAATGATAAGGGTGTTAGGTGCTTAGCTAGAATATACCATTAACCACACTTTATACTTGACCAGAACATTAAGTTGGCTTCCCCCTTGGTGATGAAATCTATGTAGTTTGGCCTTGGATAGATAGATGTTAAAGTTCTTATTTATATTTTATGATTTAGTTGTGTGTGCATAAAATAAAAAATAGTGAAACTAAATGATTTATTAAAAACTACCTAATTAAGCTATGTGATATATTCTAAGCATGCAAACAACAAGAAATAAAAGTGTCAGTTAATTACTAGCATATAAGGTTAATTCCAACTTTGAAAGAAGGTATAGTGTTGATATAGTCAATAATGTATGAAAAAAAATAGAACAAGGTCAACAAGGTCAAAGTTGTACTAAAGAAGCAAGGTGTGAAAATGAACAGGGTCAGTAGAGTCAACCCAATTATCTAGATAACACACATAACACAGAACTGGGTCGACAGGGTTGATCTAGTTGACTATGCAGGCACAATTTTAAAGATTGTAAAATGTAAAAGGAAAGACTATAAAGAAAGAGACAAAGAGATAGAATGGAAACTTGGTAGATCAGAGATGCAGAGAATGAAGATTATTATTCAAGAACTTTGATATATGATTGAAAATTATGCTAACTGGGTCAATTAGGCCGATCAAACTTTGCAAAAACCTATTGATGAGTGCCTAAAAATGTATAGGATCAACCAGGTCAATGTAGTAGTCTGGACTGGATGTTTGAAAGTTTGAAAACCTATACTAGGTTGATAAGGTTGATCCAATATCCTGTACCTAAAATCTTGTGTACAGAAGTTAGATAACAGGAAAACAAAGTTGATCAAGTATGGTAAATATATGATAAAAATAATGATGAAAGAATGAAAAAAATGAAATAAGGTAAATAAATTCTAAAAGGGTTAGTTCATGTTAGGTTTAACATAATGTATGCGATTAAAAATTCATCATGTCTATAAATCAATCCTAGCTCAGAGAAGATAGAACATACCTACACTTTTAATTGGGAATACATTTGTTAAATGGGAGCATGATCAATATGGGGATCTGCTAGACCTAATTAGGGGATCACTTTTCATAATACACCATGCTAGGAAGGGTTCTAAAGCCTACCATCTAAAATAATCATGTAACAACCTTAAAAGAGTTCTAGGTTTAATGTTCACTCTCTATCTAATAAATAAGAAAGTAAATCTAATCTAGTGTACACCAAAGCTTGTGGCATAACATGAAGGGTTAGTAAAACAATCAAAACATGTATAAGAGAATCTTAATTAAGCTAATTATGAGTAAAACCCTTACACATGGAATATACTTATGCTAATTCTATCTACTAAAGAGAGGAGAACAAATTTAGAATATACTTACCTAAATGTGAACCCGTCGAGACTCAATCTCACCCTTGTCTAATGGGGTTTTACAAGAGGTTATTATGGGTTGTAAGGATAACTAAGAAAGGCCAAAACATCCAAGAATATATTCTCCAAGTAAAAACCCTAAGCTAAGACTCCTTAATTAAAATGGTAGAAGAGCATATTGTAAATAAGTGTGAATGAATAATAACTCTTGATTGCATATTGAGATAATGACAAAATGATCTTGTATTTATAGTTGGATCTCAACCTAAATCCTTCTAAATATGTTAACTGTATGGGGTTGACCTAGTCAACCCTATATGTTTTCGAGAGATAAATCACTAGGTCCCAAGCTAGCATGGTCGAAGGGATAATGAAACTCAAAGTGAAAAATACCCAAAAATAATATAGGGTCGACCCTGTCGACCTTGTACAATAATCAGAGGCTAAAAAATATAAAGGGTCAACCCAGTCGACCTAGTATAGTCAACTGGTGAAAGGGGATGAAGGTGAGGAAAAGAGGGACATAAAGAGGAAAACTACTGGAGGAGTGTGAAAAAGAGAAGTAATAAATTAGGGAATGGTTTTAGGAGCTGGTTATATTAGAAATAATGTGTTAATAAGGGATAACAATCCTATGAAGCACCAAAGTTCTCCCACCCCTTTCCCATTGTAACCTTTAAGGCATGCACTCAGAGAGATTGAGTCTTCATGGGTTCCTACAAGATGTTAAGCATCAGTGTTTGATAAAAGTTAAAAATATTGTGTATACAACATGCAATGATTCCATTAAAAGGAGTGAAATAACACCTTAAACCAAAACTAAATAAATATATATACTATACAAAAGGTTGATGACCCTAGAGTAGATATCTTGTACAAAGATGCAAGTATATGAAACTACTTATAAATGTCATAAAAAGACATGGATATATAGGAAATCATAGAGAATGATCCTAATGAGATCTGGATGTTAGAATTTGATGGTAGTTATTCTTCAACAGGATCCAGTACAAGGATTGGCTTGATATCCCCAAATAGAGAAAATTTTCCCTTTACTTATAAATTATAGTTTGAGTGTAAAAACAAAAAAATATATTATGAAGCACCCTTATTGGGACTATATATTGTAGAAGAAATAGAAATAAAAAACTTGAAAGTCTTTGGTGATGCAAAATTGGTTATAAAATAAATCAAAAGCTAATATCAAATAAAAATGATTGTTTGAAACATTACAGGAATACATTTTTGGATAACATACAAGCTTTTGAGGCTTTATCCTTTCAAGCCATTCTAATATAAATTAATTCCAAAGAATATGCACTCAAAATATTATCTTCTTTATTGATTTCACATTCTAAAATTAATAAAGATAAGTGTAGACACCAGAAATCCACACATGAGGGTTCTTAATGTCATAATTCCCTTGGACCACCTCAGGACCCCCTTGGGCCTAGGCTAGACTATTTAACCCCAAACCTACCTAATGATAGTTAGTTTGACCTACTATCTAATCCTACCTTTTAACCCAACTTTACCTTGACCCTCAACCATCGATGGTCACTCTAACTGTCAATGGTCAGGGTCCACCGTCTAAACTAACTTAACTGACCCTTCACCCCAATTTGATTTTTTATAATTAGATCATCTAATTCATATGAAAGCTAATGCATGCATGATTTATATTTAGACATCAAGTTGGACCCCTTGTTAATGTCTTGTTGCACATCTCCTTCCTTTCCTATAAGAAGAGAAGAGGAGGTCAAAAGGGATCTAATCCGTAACTTCAAGAGATTTTGCATTAAGAGTTTCTTTGCAAGTCACTTCTTTTATAAATCTAGAAATCCATACATCATGTCAAAGAGATTACTTGCTACCATCCCTCAATCTATAGTCAAGTATTGTTACTTTGTTTGAATCATGCTAGATTCCACCAATGAGCCAACCACCTTGACCATTCACCAGATCAACCTTCTGCAAGCTAAGTATTTGTTTTCCACTATTCAATTACTTTATTTTTATTTAATAATTATCCCAACATAAACTAATTCCCAAAATTGCCTTCTATAAATCTATCAATCTAACTTTTTATCATCCAAACCCAACACATAGTAACCATTGATGGTCATCCTAACTGTCAATGATTTATCCAACCACTGAGGGTCACCTCGACTGTTGATGGTCACCTTAACTAGTGATGGTCACACAAACCATCAATGGTCACTATGGTAAGAAATAATAACAATTATTTACCTTTAACCAAATCCAACTTTATTTTCATCTACCTATTCATAGACCCCCAACTTATTCTCTAAACCCCACCTAACCTATTTAGCATTAATATTGTCCCACTTATTGCTATATTAATCATTTTAGTCTATTTATTTATCAAGAATTTATTGCATTCAATTTTAATAAATTTTTATTATTGATTCAAGTACCTTATCTTCTATTTTATACACTTAATTGTTTAAAAATGTGTGGATTGACAACCCTCAAGGAAGCTCTTGCTTCTAGGATCTAGCTTGCACTAAGAAATCCACCTAGCTATTTATCTAACCAACCATTTGCTTTAGTGTTGTCTTATTTTTAGGTCATCCTTCCAAACTAAAGATAAAATCTCTACAATCATCTGATTTAATGTGCACATAACTAAATAGGTTTTTCAACCATACCCATATCTAGTTTCTTCTTCTCTCTTTCTCCCAAAGAATATAAGCTAAAACTCACTAAAACATTTTGGCATGCTTGATGGGACCTTGAGTCTCTAATCAATTTTATTTTTTTGCATCTATATGCTTTTCTCCCTATTTTGTTCTCATAAATGAAATTGAAGTTTCTTTTGGGTTTAAAAATAATTGCATACACTGATTGCTTGCAAGTTTAGCTCACATAGTTTAAATTAAAGAAAAGTTATTTGATTGTAGAATCATTTTGGTTTCACACACTAAAAAAAACCACCTACATCAATTAAATATCAAACAACTTGAGATAAGGACCTACTAGGATTTCATCACCTAGTGGTCACCTTACCCTTTCTTAGAAATCCTACTTAGAGGTCATTACCAAGGGGAGAACCAACTCAATTCTCTAGTTGAGTATAAACTTTGGAAATCAGTATATATTAGCTAAGCACTTGACACCCTTATTACTATGATGTGTGAAGTGAGGGGGTAGGCCCCAATACCATCCCACGTATTGATTTCTAATATAGATCCTTTTTGAGATCTGAAACAACTTCAAACCATCAATAGATCTCTTTTCTAGTACCTATTCTATTAGCTCAAGTGGAGTCAAACAATTTCTTGAAAGATTAAGGCATAAGCTAAAAGAGAGACTAAAAATAGCTTTAGGACTTAACATATTTTCTAGTGTGTGATTGCTTTCCTTGCTCATTTCTTGTTTTCTCTCTATTTGAGTGGTGAGATTATTTGAGTATTCTCTCTGCTTTGTCTTGTATGGTTTTAACTCGTTAGCAATGAAAGAACCTAATAAAATAGAACCTATCACCAAGTCAATCAACCTCTTCTACCTCCTCATCTATGGAGTAAATTTTTGAACTAGAGAATTCTCCTCATCCTTCAGTAAGTCCTTCTTTCCCTTATGAAGTTACACATAGAGATACAAACTTTGCCACCTTCATAGATAATAATCATGTGGCCCTTCAGCATTATCTTAACACCATGCCTCACCATACCCCTACTTTAATTCCACCTATGGACCCAATTTATGGCATGCCTTCCCACCTTATGGGAAACAATTTTATTCCCAAAATCACTACCCAACCATTGACTATGTAAGCTTCTTCATCTACCAAAAATTCCTTTGATACTACTGTGGAAAACTAACCTACCCAACCTACAAACACACTTATACCTTCCACCCACACTAATAACTCCTCTACCTTAAGATCAACCCAACCAATAACCACCTATACTCCCCTCACCATGGGAGTATCTACCACTAGCATTACCAACTTTCCTTTGGCTACCCCCAATTTGCTAACCACTACCCCACTTCAAAATAATGTGGTGTCTATACTTTCTACCCTACTAACAATCAGTACAAAGGTCATTACCCTTCCTTTTATTACCAATCCAACCATAGCTTCTACCCAATAGGTTCTCAATGCACCAAACCTAGGATACATCCCTAACCCACAAGGGCATGTACCTCTACCTACTTCCCAACCACCCACATCCTCCTACCCTTACATAGTTTCCACCCAACTACCTATGTCCACATACCAATATGTGGTAAATTCTCAACCTCCTACTAATTATCAATATGTCATATAACCACAATAATAATATGCACCTAAAAACCTCTCAAGTGCCCAACCCCAAATAAATCTAATGAAAATGCTAATGGATAAAATGACTACCTTAGATTTATCTATCTCTGATGCTCATAACATCTTATCATATGACCAGATCTACAATGAACCTTTTCATGCAACTGTCCCTTTCCTATCCTATCCTCCTTGATGGGAAATTCCCAAGTTTTCTATGTTTCAAATTAAGGAGGACCCCCAACAACATGTCAAGGCATTTAGGCACTCATATCATTTAATTGGCTATGACAATGCTCTCCTTCTCTACACTTTTCCTATATCTTTGTCAAGATTGGCATTGGATTGGTATAGTGCCTTAACCAAACATTCCCTTTTCTCCTTCACCTAGCTGACCCAAACCTTCTTGGATCACTTTTAAATAAACATCTCCAATAAATTTTCCATCATTGACCTTTCTAGAAATTTGATGATGAATCTATTGTTGATTTTGTAGCCCATTGGAGGAACCTAATCAATCAACTTTCCTTCTCTTTACCTCAACTTGAACTGATAGAAATGTTTACTCAAGCATGTGCCAAGTACATCTATTCTACATTGAATGTCTAGAGATTTTGAACCTTTGATGAAGCTTTTACCATGACATGTAAATTAGAAAACCAATCCATCGATGAAGGAAAGTTAAAGTTAAAGAACAAAAACTCTACCTGCAAAACCAATGAGGCATCTTCCTCTAAACCAAGAAATCAAACTAACACCTAGACTAAAAGCAAAGGAATTTTGAATGTTTTTGTACTTAAAACCAATCCTCCACCATCTATTAATCAACCAAAATCTTCTAATATCTGAAAATAAAATAGGAGAAACCAAAACCAAAACATTCAAAATCAATTTACCCCACTTGGGGAATCTTATGCTTCGATCTTAGAGAAGTTGATGAAAGCCAACATCATATAGCTTCCTCCTATCAATCCCCCTCAACAATTTTATTCTTCTCATCCTACACCTAATTGGTATAATGAGAATGACCTATGTGATTTCCATCAAGTAGTGGGACATGATATTAGTAGGTGTAATACCTTCAAAAATGTTGTCCAAACCCTCATTGACAATGGAAAATTTGCATTGGACAACCCCAATACACCTCCAAACCAAGCCCTTGAAATTTTTAGGAAACCTTTTCCCAATCAAGCACCTAGAAAAAATGAGATAAACAATGATAACTGCTATCATGATGTCCATATCATCAATATGGTTCTTGACATGCTCATTATTGAAGAACCTACCACCCTATCTAGTTGTTCCTCACCCTCTCCACTTATTGAGGTAGTGTAGTTACCTTATCCCCTTTTAGAGACCTAAACTAAGGGAGTGACCTTTTCCTCTCCTCTGATTATTGAGGTAGTAGAGTCATCAACCTCTCCTTCAACTGATATACCTGAGCAAGCAACCATCACCACTCTACCTTCTCCCTCAGCTATCAAATAATTCACTTCCCCTTTGGAAATCATTCCCCAGAAAGAATCCACCATATATTCACCTCCCAAAGAGGAACCATCCATCCAAACCTTACATCTTTTGGTTAAGGAGAGGGATGAGGTCACATTCCCCTTTCTTGACTTATGGGTTTATCTTTTGAATCCACTATTCAGGGAACAAAATTCATCTATAAACCATTCCTAATTAATTCAAAGATTGGAATTTATCTCCAAACTTGGCAGAAATCGAGCCACATTTTGGTAGTAATTATGGCTCCCTTATATCACTAAATAGGAACCTCTAACCCCATCCTTGACAAACCAACCTGCCACTTCTATTACCCCACCCACTATCATATCAACCCAGCCAATCAAGACCTCTACTAACCCAACCATTTCTCAAATATACAAAGAAACTAAGTCCCAAATAACCAAATCACCCTCTATCAGTTTAACCAAACCAAACAAAAACCTTGACATCTTCCCTACATAGAGCCTTAATCATCCATCCTTTAAATTGGCACTACCCTCACCAAACCCACTAACCAAACACCAAACCAAATCAACCAAGGAGGTAAAACCACCAAAAGACTAGAAGGTCAGACTTATGCCTCCCTCAACCTTATCCTCTAATTTGGAGCATCACTCCTCTACTTTAATTAGGAAGCCAACTATTTTAACCAAAACCCAAGAACTGCTTTTGGTTACACCATCACTCTTGATTTTTGACATGCCCATCTTTCTTGAGCCATCAATAACCAACTTAGATACAATAACATCTCCTACCTCCAACTTATCAACTCTTTTACCTAAACTAAGATCATAAATTAAGAATTTCACCTTACCCAAGACCTATACCACCAATCCTCTTTCCAAAATAATTTCCATCTCACCAACTAAAGGCAAAACCTCTAGATCCTCACCACCTTTATCTCAGGCTTACTAAACTATTTTATAAATGTTATTGCAAGCCTCTTTCCTAATCTTACCTATTATTAGACCATTTAACCCTCTAAGTCTAAAACCCATCTGGTATAATGAATACCATGTATGCTCCTATCATAGGGCACCTGGGTAAGATACAAAAAATTTCAAAGCTTCCCAAACCATAATCCATCAACTCTATGATGGGGACAATCTATTAATAGATGAACCTCCCACAAGACCACTACCAATCTAACTAGAAACAACTAAAACCCAGTGCCTACCTGCTCCCTTAATCTCACCTTAGAGTGAGGGAGAGCCTAACCAATCTCCTACCCCAACTCCTCCCTTTATCCATACTATCCACATGGTCACAAGATCATAACTGAAGGATAAGGAGAAGGCAAAAGTGTCCATTCCATGGACATATCCATATTCTACCTCCTAGCCAAATCAAACACAAACATCTTCACCTTCATCCAAACCCAAGTTAGTTATCTTAGGTACCTCTCAATCCAACCCCTTTGAATCAATCAGGAGAGTGTTCTCAAATAACTTCACCAAACCCTAGAAAATATGAGCCTATACAAATTGATTTCTACCTCACCTCATCGTTGCCAAGAAATGATAGAGGCATTGCAATCAATAGAGGTTCAACCTAAAGACCCTCAACCTATGGCAAATTTTGTTGTTTCTCTCCAAATTTCCAACCTTGTAACCTTCAAGGATTCAAAAATACCTTCTATCCATCCTGATGACCCATATCCCTCTCTTTTCATTACTACCTATATTAAAGAAACATGTATCAAATAGGTAATGGTTGATGGGGGAGCTAGTATTAATATAATATCCTCCCATACCTATAATAAACTTAAATTACCAAACAATGTCATGTCTAAGACCTCGGTCATCCTTCAATCCTTCAATACCACCCTGGCCACTACTCTAAGAATTATTGTCCATATCTATGTGGGACCTTGCACACTATTCAAACTCTTTTATGTAGTGGAAGGTGAATTCCAGTATAATGTTTTGATGGGATGACTTTGGATTTTATCCATGGGTTCTCTACCTTTTACCCTTCATCATTGCAATAATGTTGAACATGAAGGCTAGGTTGTCACTGTAGACACCTAAAACTGGCCACCAATAATCCCCAATTAGGCTTTTGGCCAATTTCCACATAAAATGTACAATTTGGATTAAAAACACTAAAAGATGATAAATAATGTGAAACTAATGTATTCAAGTGCCAATTTTGGCTAGGGTATCCCTAAATAGGGAAATGCAATTTATGGGCCAACTAACTTTAATCAGATCATTTCAAGTCATAATGCCAATTTTGCACCTACATGCTCTGGATTGCTCTTTCCTATCATATATCTTGCACAATATGCATGCCTTGGTTATTTTTTATTAGTAGAATCCTAAATGGGATAATGGTTCCAATGCATCTAACATTGACTTCTAATTCTAATCTTATCAAAACTTTGACCAATAATAGAGCATTCTGATCAATTTGAGTAATTCGTGCACAAAGTGCTTAATCATGCTTAAGAGATAATTAAACCAATCAAGGCTTAATCAAGAATTCCATGGAAACTTGTTGAATACTTATTTTTAGAAATGAATATGGAATATCTACATCATCAAGTGACATCATTTCTTGGGAAGACATCCCTAGGCCATAAATGCCCAAAATATCAAGATTCATGCCTCCCATGCCTCATCAAAGCCCTCCATGCCTCTTAATTTTCCCTTATTATAGTTTCATGATGAGGATAATTATAAAATTAATTCGAAAA
This sequence comes from Torreya grandis, assembly GCA_037957365.1. Taxonomy (NCBI): domain Eukaryota; kingdom Viridiplantae; phylum Streptophyta; class Pinopsida; order Cupressales; family Taxaceae; genus Torreya; species Torreya grandis. Next base: position 1,566,094 of record JARHVA010002908.1, on the reverse strand, counting down.
ATTGAATAAATTCTCAACCACACATCTCAATCTCAGGATGGATGGTTCTAGTTGATTCTAAACATTCTCAAAAATCTATAAATAAAGAGGCCATGAACACCATTTTTAAGCTATTTTGGTGCAAAGTTATAATGCATAAATGATTAAAAAATACATTAAAATTAGTGTTACCATTCCAAATTGATTTCAAGCCAAGCCAAGCTACAAGCCAAAGGTGCCAAGGAGAGATGGAGGTAGCCAAGCTTCCATTACCAAGGACTTTATGAGCAAAAGCTGAGCAAGCCACCACTACAAAGGCATTTAGAGCATCCAAGGAAGGTGAAAGAATTCTTGTGTTTTTATTCCTTAATTTTTAGTTGTGTTTATCATTTGATTTTGTTAACTAAGCTCTCCCTAGTGTCTAGGCTTAGAGATGTTATGTTATTATTGTGTTTCTTTCATTTTGTTTTCATTTCGGAACTAACACCATACTAACCATCCTCTCTTGAGTCAAATTCCTAGATCACATTATGGCATGCCTAGTGGGACTAGATGAATCTCACACCTAAATAAGATCATTTTGTAACTCTACAATATTTTTTTAGACCTTTAAAACTCTAGCAAATTGATTTTCTAACTTTATTTTGACATTTTTAGTTGCCATGGTTTTACATAGTAACCGATATCAACAAGTAAGACCGACATCGATTACATGGCTTAACCAATGTCGGTTAGCAAAACTAACATCGATTAAATTTTAGTTAGCCAAGGTAACTGTCATCAGTTGTAATAACTGACATCGGTCATTGTGTTTTCTAAAAACATAGACCTGAAAGCTATTTTTCTAAAGTTTATTGTTTCAAGCTAAAAAGAGCTTCAAAGCTAAAATACATGCTAACATTTTCACCATAGGACTAGGCTTGATATTTGTTCAAAACATGTTTAAATCACCTTTGCATGCTTAAAAATCAATTATGAACCTTGTTTTGGTGTTTAACAAAGGACTTAGATGTTTTGGTGAATGTTTTCAAAGTTTGCAACTAAGACCAAGGGGTAAAATGAACACCACTAAATCTTTCAGTTTAGGTTTAAAATTGAACACACTTGTCAATTCTTGTTTGCAATAGTTGTTTAATCAACTTTTTGTTTGGAAAAAAGAGGAATGTTGCATGTATGCTCTCAATTGTCCCCTATAGGGAACCCTTGGAATCAAAATTGTCATTCCTATTACAAATAGCCTAGTCCAAGGCTTAGAAATAAATTCATTTAAAGCACTCCCAAAAAACTCATCAAAGTTTGGGTGACCTTGAAAATGACCCTAAAGTCTTTCCACTTTCATTCTTTCTTTATTTTTTATGCATATTCATTTTGTAAAGGGGACTTCATCACCTCTCACAAATTCTTTAGGGAAGCTTTGACCCAGGGTTTCATATCTCGGCATTGACTTCATTTGGCTTATTTGGAGTTACACACGAGACGTAGTGGCACTTTGGACATCACACTAAACTAAGTGAACAACAAGATGTAGTGGTTGAAAAAAGGACTAGACCTTTTTACAACAAGCTAAGTGATACAGACCTAAAATCCATGCTTTTATTTTGCACTATTTGATGTGAAAGTCATTATGTAATTGATTCCCCTAGGTCATTCAGAAACTTGTTTGATCTTAGACAAATCCCCACTTTTCATGGAAGTATTATTGGTGTAAGGTGTACCTCAAGCTCCATGTCATAGTACTATCATTTGAAAGAAGGGGGTGTAAAAACCCTACTATATAATGCACATTTACTTTTAGATGAATACTTAAAGTCCTCTCAAATGACATATATTAATGGATTCCAATAATACCAAGCAACCTTGTTAGTTTAGGATCTAAGAATGGTTAATTAGTTAGTCTTGTCCTAGATTAAAGTCTTGTTTGGAGTCAAAACTTGGTGTAAACAAACAATCAAAACCAAACACATAGTCCAAATTTTCCTTTGAACAAAGAGGTGTTATGCTGCCCACATGAGATCATCGATTTGCCTTGTTCAAAAGTTCATCAAAAGATTGAGAGTCATATTATCCACTTTGGCATAGTTATGCTACCCAGTTGAGTCTAGACCTTTACCAAAGTTATTTAAGGTCCTTCACTTATAACCTAAATTTAGAATTGCACCTTTATAAGTTCACAAGGTTGAGGTGTTAAGTGGGTTCACCATTTTCACTAAACTTGAGGGAACTTAGGTTTAATTTCCAATTTGGTTTGAAGGCTATTTAAGACTCATAATCATTATCAACATTTGATAGACTTAATCCATTTTGTGCTAAACACTTACACTTTAAGTCTATGCACCACAATATTTTGAGTCAAGAAAGGTAGTGTTATGCTATCAAAATTGTAGGAAGGCATCTTTGTAGATAATTTTTTAAACAAACCTTTTTATCACACCTTTTTGGGTAGTATAGCATCATTATGCTGCCTAAAACATTTTGAATAATGTTTCATAGACCTTCTTACATAGGGTTCAAATTTGTTCCTAAATTTTTAGACCAATCCAAGTGTACTTTTATGATCTTTTGTCTAAAACGGTTATCCTATTCACTTTTGTCTAGCTTGTTTGTTAAAAGAACCCAATTTTATACCATTTTTGTGAGAAAATAAACTATTACTAAATTACCTTTTATTTCATACCTTATACCTAGTTTATCAAGTTCATGTCCAAGAATCAACTGCCTAGTGTTTATTAGAAGTGTTTCAAATCCATTAGATTAAAAATTTCATCTATTTTCAAAGTCTAGATTTTGACGTTGTTTGGCCAAGAGTCCTAGCACATGCCTTGTTTGAGCCTAGATTTTGATATCATGTTTGGCCAAAAGACCTAGCAAATTTTAAATTCCTAGATTAGACTAATTTAAAACACTTTGACCTTAGAGTTTGGCATTTTTATTTTTAGGACCATTTACTTACTTATATTTGTGTGAATATTGAAACATTAGATACTTCAAGCTATCTTATTTTCTCACAAAAAATTTCATAAACATTTTGATCCTTTTGATAAATTTAGACCAAGTTGGGACATCATCTATTTTAGACATTGTCCTTTTTAGATTTTTTAGAACTCTTTGACCTTTTATCGTAAAATCATTAACTATGGATCCCAAAATGTATTCCTACACTCATAGTGGACTCATGTACAATCCAGGGATTAGTAATGTGGTTGCACAAGAAGAAATGGTGTAAGACCCCTATGCAAATAATATTTCTTATAAGATGGATTCTTATCCCTCTTATAATACTCAATTAGGGGCACAAAGCCAAGATCCATTGGCCAACTATCTGGTTAACACACCACCTTATTACAAATAAGACCAAGACCAAATCAGGTAATACCTAGCTATAATACTTGTAGTGGATGAGCTAGTACTTCAACATTCATATTATACTAATACAACTTCCACGTATGATCTAATTTTTTTTGAGTGACATTTGTTAGAGAACAAAGATGAGATTTTGGTTAGAGCCATAGAGGTAAGGGCTAAGTTTCCAGTAGACTTCCCCCATGAAAATTTACCAAGTCTAGTAAGAGTGCCCCATAATATCATTTATGATCAATAGGCTTCTTCTAACAATCTTATGGCTCTAGTCCAAACAAAATACCAAGATCCTAATATATATGATTGAGGAAAAAACATCATGGAAGAGCACTTTAACCAAATACATACAGCATATCAAACATATCTGAATCTAGCACATGATTTTAATCATATGAACATGGTAAGTAAGCCTCTCATTGACCTAGTTCCTTTAATATGAGTGTTGATAGAGTTAACTGGATAAGAGAATTTGAATTCTGACCCATTCATATAAACTATTTCAATAGATAACTTGATGCATATGCCCTTTGTTAGGTTGTGGAGCTAAAAGCTTCACCAGGATGCAAATAGGAGAAGTCACGGAGCTTGCAAAGGTTGCAGAGAGTTGCAGAATCAGTTGCAGGGCAATCGACGTCAGTCTGATCAGTCAACATCAGTCAGATGGCAGTGAGGAAGCAACCAACATCGGTTACCAGTTGGCCAACATCAGTCTTGGAGGTGCCGGCATCGGTAGCCTGTGCGTGAATAGGCAGTTTGCATGTTGATCCCAAAGAGTCTATTTTTTGGACTGTTTGTTTGCATGTCAAAGGCTAGTCTTAGTCTTGAGTTGCGTGTCTAATTATTGTAATTATGATAGTCTAATTATTGTAAGCATGAGATCTCTATATGGACTCATGGGTTGTATTGTAAAATTGTAGCTAGAGAGTAAGAGAGCAATAAGCTCCTTCAAATAGAGGAAAGCAATGGTGCGTTCCTCCTAGTGCCACAGTACCAAGGTGGGTACTGGTTTGGAGAATCAGCTGGGTTCTTCGTATGTGTATGATCTTGGTTAGCATGTGTGCATGAATTTTTATAGGAGATCTACAATGGTGAGTAAGGTCTAGTGATTTGCAGGTAGCAGCAGAGAGTAGATCTACTTGGAGTATGGTTGTGTACTTGGTGTACTGGCAGCGTGTTACTGACTGGTTGGAGAGGTGAACATCAATTCTATATTTGAGTTGATTGTTGGGACCGAGAGAGAGAGAGGGAAGAAGGTATTGAGGTGTGGTGAACCTTTGAGGTGGAAGAAGAAGTGGCATCTTCTTTATTGTATATTCTTCTGAGTGATTATTAATACAATTGTGTATTGTCTCTCAATTCCTGTGTTGTTTCATATTTCTAGCTACTTATTGATTTTGGTTAAATTCTATGTTTAGTTGCTAATACAAGAAGTAATCATATATGTGCTCTATTGGTGGAGTAAGATCCTGACACATGGTATCAGAGCATGTTCATTGTTCTAGGTACCTGACAAGTGGTATCAGAGCTTTTGGTTGGGTTGACTAATAGGTGGTTTTAGATCTGGTAGTGTTTTTGATTACAGGTCACTTGCAAGAGTTTCAGATTGAGTGGGAGTACAACAATGGTAGAAGAAAGTAAGCTATGAATGGAAAAACTGAGTAGCATGAATGGTCTAATTGATGGAAAGAAAGAGCAGGTAAAAGGAGATTGTTGGTCGGTAGAAGATTAGCGTGTAGAAGTAGATGTTGCAGGTGACGTTACACAGGTTGCTCTGGATAAAGTAGAATCTTTGTTTACAGATTCTTTTGCCTCTTTCCATGCAGCCTGAAATAGAGCATCTTTTCATGGGTATGTCTTTGGAGACTTTGGAGAGATTTATTTATGGGTTGGAGAGCCTTGTCAGATTATTGATGAAGGGGAAGTGAAGCTGAAATTGCAGACGGATGACACACAATGGTTGAAGGAAGTCATGCAGGTACCAGTCTTGGAGATGAGTCTAATTTATTTAAGAAATTTGGGTGATGGGAGATGCACTGTAAGTCTCACAATGGATGCACTTGAATTAGATGGTGGTAAGAAAGTAGGTATCCTTTATCTATCTACTTATATTACTGATTCACCTTTTGTTACAGAGATGTGGCTTTGTAGGCTTGGTCACATATGTAGGAGGGGAATGCAGGTTCTTAAGTAGAAGATAGATGTTTTTGACAAGCTAAAGAACTGGAAAGCCTTGGTGTTCATGGAGGAGATGACGGACAGAGATCAGGTGAGGAGACTGAATTATTCTGAGCAGGGTTGTGTTGATTTGAACAAGATTTTGATCCATGGAGAGCTCACGGGTAAAAAATTATCACTCACAGACGAACACAGGTACCGGCATTGGTTAGACAGTAACTGACATCAGCAACAAGAAGACTGACATCGATCATGAAGGAACTGATGTCGACAAAAAGGATACAGTCGTCGGCCAGGAAAACAATGTCGACAGTCAGGGTCAGTATAGGGAACCGACATCGGTCAGGAGCAGACTGTGAGATGGCCGAGATCGGTCACTGGAACATATATTGGGCAGACATCAAGCTGTCAACAGGTCTCAAATGCTCATATCAAGGTTAAAAAGGGTAAGTGAACCTCATATTCATTGTTCACCTTATTTATATTGCTTATTGATGGTCAAGAACCAGGAAGACATGAAGAGGCAATGTAGGTAGAATCCAGATACAGTGGGAGCTTGGCATAGATGAGGAGTGTGAGTCCTTGGAGAAGAACCAAATAGGTATTTGTTGGTAGAGTTGTTAGCTGGAAGTAAGCACTGAGAGATGGAATGGATTCCCGAGTAAAGAAGAGAGTGGATGGATATGTGAGACAGAAGGCCAAGGTATACGGTCTTGGAAAGGCTGCAAGACAGTGGTACAAGTTTGATAGGTGGATGACTAAGCATGGCTTTAGTCAACGTCAGTGTAACTATTGTGTTTATCTTACTAGGTGGATAATGATTGCAACATTATTCTGTTACTATATGTGGATGATTTGCTAGCAGGTTTGTACATACAAGGTTTTGCTAAGCTAAAGGTAAGGTTAGTTCAGAGGTGTGTCATGAAGAATTTGGAGCAGCGAAATTCTTTGGCATAAGAGTCATGGAGATTTTATCTCTAGTGGGAGTTGATGTGAAGATGGTGTTGGTGAGGTTCATGAAGCAGGATGTAGAATTAGAAAGCACACCAAGGGCTGGACAGTTCAAGCTGAGCTTAGAACAGGGTTCAAAATCACATGAGGTCTAGTGTAGACCTGAGCTTTCCCAAGCAGTGGGAGTTGTCAAAAAGTATGGAGCTAATTTGGGGAAGGAGTACTGGAGGGTAGTTCAGTGGATTCTTAGGTATCTGAGAGGGATCAACAGCAAGGATTCTTGTTATGCAAGGTCAAGGTCTTCACTACATGGATATGTAGGTTTAGATATGGCAGGTTACTTGAATGACAGGTATAACATCACAAGTTGTGTGGTGGTTGGTCTTCAGGATTGATCTTGAAGAGGAATACAAGCCAGGGAATAATTTAGATGGTGTACAGGTATAGGTACTGGTGTAGCTATTTATCTCCAAGTGGGAGATTGTTAGGTTGTGGAGCTAAAAGCTTCACCAGGATGCAAATAGGAGAAGTCACAGAGCTTGCGAAGGTTGCAGAGAGTTGCAGAATCAGTTGCAGGGCAACCGACGTTGGTCTGATCAGCTGACGTCAGTCAGATGGTAGTGAGGAAGCAACTGACGTCGATTACCAGTCGGCCGACATCGGTCTTGGAGGTGCCGGCGTCAACAGCATGTGCGTGAACATGCAGTTTGCATGTTGATCTCAGAGAGTCTATTTTTTGGATTGTTTGTTTACATGTCAAAGGCTAGTCTTAGTCTTGAGTTGCGTGTCTAATTATTGTAATTATGATAGTCTAATTATTGTAAGCATGAGATCTATATATGGACTCATGGGGTGCATTGTAAAATTATAGCTAGAGAGTAAGAGAGCAATAAGCTCCTTTAGATAGAGGAGAGCAATGGTGCGTTTCTGCTAGTGCCACAGTACCAAGGTGGGTACTGGTTTGGAGAATCAGCTGGGTTCTTCGTATGTGTATGATCTTGGTCAGCATGTGTGCATGACTTTTTATAGGAGATCTACAATGGTGAGTAAGGTCTAGTGATTTTTAGGTAGCAACAAAGAGCAGAAGATCTACTTGGAGTATGGTTGTGTACTTGGTGTACTGGCAGCGTGTTACTGACTGGTTGGAGAGGTGAACATCAATTCTATATTTGAGTTGATTGTTGGGACCGAGAGAGAGAGAGGGAAGAAGGTCTTGAGGTGTGGCGAACCTTTGAGGTGGAAGAAGAAGTGGCATCTTCTTTATTATATATTCTTTTGAGTGATTATTAATATAATTGTGTATTATCTCTCAATTCCTGTGTTGTTTCATATTTCTAGCTACTTATTGATTTTGGTTAAATTCTATGTTTAGTTGCTAATACAAGAAGTAATCATATATGTGCTCTATTGGTGGAGCAAGATCCTCACACATGGTATCAGAGCATGTTCATTGTTCTAGGTTCCTGACACCCTTTATTGAAGAAGTGTCTTTGACCTCTACACTGAATAGTGAGCCAAAAAAAGTAGATAATGTGCAAACAACTAGCCAACAACATGTGCCTATAGTTAATCTTATGAATAGGGCATCATATCAGGGAGTGGGAGTTTCTACACCCCAACCTCAGCTAACCACTTACTCAAATATACAACCTATAGGATTAGGTAATCAAACAATGGCCAATATCATGCCTCAATGATAGAATGTGATGAATCCTACTCCTCAACAAGTAATGAGTAGTATTCCATAACAACATGCAAAATCTAGTGTATCAATGTAATAGAGGACAAATACATTGCCACCTCAATCAAGGGCAACAAATTTTCCACCTGACTGGGTAATGTCAAACATACCTCTTAAGTCACAAACTAATATGCAAATCCAAAACCAAAAAATGACTAGTCAACAATGTGCAAATATTGGTCAATGATAGATATTGAATCTATAACCTGCTTTCACTTCCTCATAGGGATTCATGCAATAAGGAGGTCCCCATGTTTCTCAAGTACCTACTAAAAAATCATTGGTTCAAAATATGCCACAAATCTAGAGATAGGGTCTTGGTTCATAAGTTCCTACTCAACAACAAGGTTCGATTAGTCAGAAACATGTCCCTTTTCAACCATAACAGGCATAATATAGTTATATCCCTCCATCCCAACCAAAAAATTCTCCAAGTCAAACCTTTATCACCAACCCAAACTAGAATATTACACAACTAAGTGAGAAATTTCAAGTACATCCTAATCCACGTATGTGTATTCCTAGTCCATTCCCCAAACAAGCCAATGTAACCTAACATGTAGCTCCATCATACCTTGGTCAAAGTGTTCCACTTGTGACCTCCCAACCATCTATCCAAACCCAAATTCTCCCTCAAACTAATATTCCTTCTAGTTTCCTATCCCAAGAATTACAACAAATGAAGAATGCAATTATTAACATTCAAGCTGGTAAACAAACTAAAAAGTTCAAATTGGATGATGTATGTTCCTATCCATTCAACATGAAGTATTTGTAGATACCATTTCCTCTAGGATATAAACCATCAAAATTTGATAAATACAAAGGGAAAGGTGACCCTAAAGCTCATTTGACCGAATTCTTCGTCACATGTCAACTAGTGGCATATAGAAACATATACCTTTTGTTTTTGTTTCCAAGAAGCTTGGATAGACAAGCCTTGGAGTGGTTTTTGAAGTTGCGTAAAAATTTAGTAACAGATATTGATGATATTTATGATAAGTTTGTGTAGCACTTTTCCTATAATCTCAAGCATGAGATTTCATTGGTAGATTTAATGCAAGAAAAAAAATTGGTGAGAGTTTTGCAATTTATTTATAGTGATGGAGATCCCTTGTGAGTTGTTTCACCCATAGTTTACTAGATAAATAATTAACTATTGTGTTTACCAAAAAATTTCATTGTGAGATAGCTTATCATTTGGAACTACAATGTGCACACATGTTCAAGGAGATCATTGATAAAGGTTTATTGATTGAGAGGGAACTCATCAATTAAGGGGTCATCAAGCTTAATTCAACTATTAAAAATCAAGGTACCAATAAGGGAAATGACTAAAATTCCATCCAAACACAAGCATCACAATCGATACATGCCAATAACTATGAAAGATTGAAGTAATTTAACCATAATAAGAATGTTGTGGGAAATGGCTTAACTAAATCCCATCATATGAAAATGGTGAAAACATCATCTGCACCATCTTTTCAACTTACTCCTACTCAAATAGTGTTGCAAGTGTAACAACTATAACTTGCACAACAAATATAACAACCATTACCATTGCAAACCCCTCCTCCTAGAAGAACTATGCTTGCATGTCATATCTTTAGTGACCTAGGAGAACCTATTGAGTTTGTATTTCATAATATTTCTTCCACTAATATAATTAGTTTTCCTATACCAAAGCATTATCCACAAGGCATTCCTTAACCTGATTGGTATCATGAAAATAAATTTTGTGACTATCATCGGGTCAATAGGCATAATCTATGAAGATGTGTCCAAATCAAGCATTTAATTGAGAATATATTGGAGAATGGGGAGATAAAATTGGATAATGGTTCTTCCACTTTTAATCAAACTCTTTAGATCTATAAAACCCCTTTCCCTAACATAATAATCAATAGCAACAACAACGACCAGTGCAACAATAAAATCAATAATATCAAATTCAAAGGTCAAATCAGTAGAATAAAAAAATTAGTATCAAAACCCACAATGATAGAATAATGGACAAAACCAAGGTCAGAATGGTAACAACCAACAAACCTACCATGTAGTTGTAGATGGATATAATAGGGTTATAGGTCATATTGCAGGGGGTAGCATTAATACCATCTCCATTAATCCTAGACCAAACACTAATCATTCTAAACCATTACTAAATAACAAGATTCAGTTACATGGATAATCCTTCTTTGACTTGGGAGTGCATACAAGAAAACCAACAAACTAGGACTTCCCCTTTTGGATCTTATATTAACAACTCAATCTTGCCACATGACCACATGCAAGTGCATCGATAATTGAGGCTTGTCCTATCTAGTCCCACACCATTTTCAACATTAGTTAGCAATAATGGTCCAATATTTAATCCCAATTATGCAATCACAACTCAAAGGTTGAAGATTACTATCCCATACCCATAACCATCCACCACTTTGCCTATCATCCAACTAACCATTCAACCTTAGAATAAACCATTCACTATTAACCAAGATAAAAAGTTCGATATTGTAGAATAATTATAAAGGACACTAGCACAAATTTCTATTTTATATTTTCTACGAATGTCAATAATCAATAAGAACATCTTGAATGAGTTTTTGACCCAATCCACTGTTGCTAGTGACATATCGCCTAATAAATTTCAAGCTTTGGTTGGACACCTAGCTCCAACCTAACAAGTCATGTTCAATCAAAGTGATATGTCTTCTCTTGTCCTAATTCATAATAATCCATTATACATAGAAGTTTATATAAAGTGAGATAAAGTGAAACATTTCCTTATAGACAATGGATTAGGCCTCAACATAGTGTCTCTAAATCTCATCAAGCTTCTTGGGTACACAATGGTAGATCTCCAATGAAAAATAATGACTATCAAAGCCTATGATAATCAAGAAAGAGAATCACAAGGCACCATAAGTTTGTTAGTTATCATTGGGCCTTTGACCCATGATATGTTGTACCATGTGCTTGATCTTGCGTTATCATACAACATGCTTCTAAGTAGGCCTTGGTTATATGAGATTCATGCAGCCCCATCAAAGTTGCACCAATGTATCAAGTTTTCCCACTCAGGGATGGAAGTGAATATTCCAGAAGATTTACACCCATATGAGTACTGTAAGCATCTTGAGGCTGAATTTAAAAGATATAATTATTAGTACAGTATGAATCCAAGTTCCAAAAAGTGTAAAGGAAAATCTATACTTATTGATCCTTCATCAGATAATTGCATAGATCCTAATACCTTAGATTCCCTTTCCCACATGCCACTGCTTGAAGCTTCTAATCATTTCACCATTTTAGATAATTGACTGGGAGAGTATGTGACCCATGATACATTTCATATTTCCAATCTTCCTTAGAATCTAAAAACTTTTGGGAGACCTAAAGTTACCCCACATATGCGTTTGCAACAAAAAACAAAGATAAGGGACCTGTCACATTTGTATTAGCATCTGGCCTAGGACTTGACTCTCTTGAAGGGGGTGAATCATGGTTATATAATGACAACCAAGCTAATTGTTATAAAAATGCAAAGTATCCTATTCCCAATAGGATCATGGAGCATCACAAGTATGAAAGATGAGGCCTCAAATCAAATCAACAAGGAACCATTAAGCCAATCTATATGACTAAGTATGAAAGACCTTATGGACTTAGATTTAAACCACCTGGGGGTGACCCCACATATCTTATTCAAACTCCATCACTATCAACTAGTGATGATGATGTTGACAATGAAGCAGAGTCTGATCATAGCCTCACCTTTGATGACCTAGCTAAAACTAACCTATTTGATAACAATGCCATTTGTATCCTTACCTTGGCCATTCATCATAACCATTTTCCATTATATTATCCCCAACTAATTTATTGGGACTAACAATAATCCAATCTACTGATTAATGAGTTTTATAATGATGAGGCATTTTGTGAATTTTTAGGCCTTAGAGACAATGTTTCATTGGGAGATCAAAAATCAAGGTTCTCAATCACATTAGATCCTACAACCTATTTTAGAGAGCGAGTGAACAACCTTAGCCAAAAAAAAATAAGCAAAACATTGAGGTCCCAAAGTGAAAACCTGTTTGAGGCACTTTTTGACCAAGGAAAAAATAAAGATAAAGGCCAGTTAGTGGTGAAAGTCTATCTCAAGCACCATTAGACGAGGGTGTTCATTCTTATTCAAATTTAGACCAAGAGACCACCAATAATGAACTTGCCTATGGATCAAAGTTCAAATTTTAGAAACAACAAGTATTTGATCAAACTCTCCAAGAATTTTTTATTATTTTTGTTACATGGCCAGATCTCCCATTAGGGGACTCACATTCATCATGCCTAGGAGAAGTTGAAGAGCAATTCCTAACAGAGGACTCTAATATAATTAAATAGTTCAAGTCATTTCCCACTATCTTAGAAGATGGTTTGACCCTTCTAGTTGAAGATACAATAGAGGTAAATATTGGAACTTTGTCAGACCTAAAATGGATAAAATTGGGAGCATCCCTCACTAAAGAGGAACATGACATCTTTACAACTCTATTGAGAGAATTTGTAGATATCTTTGCATGGGCCTATTTTGGCATTCCAAGTTTAGACCCTATGTTGGTTTTACACCACCTTATGGTTAATCTTGACACCAAACCAGTCAAATAAAAACTATATAAGATACATCCTCACATTTTTGTATTGGTAAAGAAAGAGTTGTAAAAATTCCTAAAAGCAGGATGTATCTAATCCCTTGACTACTCGAAATGGATCTCTAATGTTGTACCTATTAGTAAAAAGCCTGAAGGGATTAGAATTTGTACTAATTTTTGAGACATCAACAAAGTTTGTCCTAAATATGATTTTTCCTTACCTAATATTGACATGATCATTGATTACATGGCTGGTTATGAAATGCTTTTACTCATGGATGGATTTTTAGAATATAACCAGATCAAAATAACACCAGAAGATCAACATAAAATAATGTTCACCACTCCATGGGGAAAATTTTGTTATCGAGTAATGTCATTTGGAATTAAGAATGCTATAGATACATATCAAAGGGTAGTGACTATCATATTTCATGATATGATGCATGATATTATTGAAGACTATGTCGATGACATATTAGGAAAATTCAAAACTAGGGCCAACCATCCAGTACTGCTGCATAAGATATTTGAAAGATTGCGAGAATACAAAGTTAGACTCAATCCAAAGAAATTTGTGTTTGGTATAACTTCAGGTAAACTAATTAGATTCATCATATCTCACAAAGGTATTGAAGTCAATCCAGCTAAAGTCCATGCTATAATCGAGATGTTGTCACCAACCACTTTGAAGCAACTCCATATTTTTCAAGGTAAGATCCAATCCATCTGATGCTTCATCTCTTAGTTAGTGGACAAGTGCCATCCATTCACACACCTTTTGAAGAAGGGAGTTACATTTCACTGGGATGATCACTGCCAAATAACTTTTCAATAACTCAAAGATTATCTTGTTAATTTGCCTATTTTATTACCTCCTATACCAGGAAAGCCATTCTTGTTATACCTATCAACTACCAACCATGCTCTAGGGGTACTCTTCACTCAACATGATGATAATGGAAAGGAACACATTGTATACTACCTAAGCCATACCTTAGTTACATATGAACATAACTATGCATCTATTTAAAAAGCTTATCTGGGCATGGTTTTCACAACTTATAAACTACACCATTACATGTTGAATAATAAGACCATGGTCATTTCAAAAGTATTTCCACTCAAGTATCTACTATATAAAACAACTTTTCAAGGTAGAATGGCTAAATGGATTAGAAGGCAATTAAGGGACAAGTGCTTGTAGATCAACTTTTTGAAGCACCTCTCATAGACACAACCACTCACGTTTCAAATTCCTGATGAATCCATAATGACCATCATTGACACGCCCCTTGAGGAGAAGCCCTAGAAAATATATTTTTATGGTTCAATTACTACACATGGATCATGGTTAGGCCTATTTTTTATTACACCACAGGGGGATCTAATACCTAAATCATTCAAAATTAGCTTTCTTTGTACAAATAGCATGGCTAAGTATGAAGAACTTATTATAAGACTTTGACAAGCAATGCATTGGAATATATCTCATCTTCAAGTTTATGGTGATTCTCAGTTAATCATCAATCAGGTCATAGATAATTTTTAGACCAAAGATGACAAGTTGGTTCTGTATGAAGTCATGGTCGACACTCTTAAGTGACAAATTGCCAATATTCAGTTTGAGCACATACCAAGGGATAGTAACAAAACTACAGATGTCATGGCTACTATTGGCTCTCTAATTTGACAAATAGATAAAGATAGAGAATATCATTTCCTCATTGAGAATTTGTCAACACCAGCTCATGAACCTTTAGTTGTTGCCATGATTTATGATATTGTTGGTCCTAATCCTATCTGGTACTTAGACCTTCAAAACTACCTTCATGACCAAGTTTTTCCACCTAACCTATCTCAAAAACAAACCAAAGCCTTCATTCATCACTCCACTCATTATAATCTACTTGGATCCACCCTTTACCATCATAGTTTTGATAGAACTCTGCTTCATTGTTTAACTTTGACAAAGTCTACACTAGCATTAAGAGAAGTTCATGAAAGAGTGTGTGGATCTCATTCTAGCAAGGTAATTCTATCTAAAAAGCTTTTGCGTACTAGTTATTATTGGCCTATAATGGACGTAGATGCCACTACATATGTAAAAAAGTGTGACAAATGTCAATGACATGATAATCTTATTCATGTCCCAGTAAAAACTCTAAAACTGATGTTGATGCCATGGCCATTTTTTACATGGGGATTTGACCTCATTGGGAAGATTAACTCCACTTCATCTGATGGCCATGAACACATCTTTACTACCATTGAATATTTCACTAAGTGGGTTGAAGTTATACCCCTTACTTACATGACTGGAAAAAAAATTTCCAAATTCATTTTCAACTACCTCATTTACTGCTATGGTATGCCCTCTGATATTATATCTGATAATGGAGGATCATTCAAGAACAAGGATGTAGACCAATTATGTACTGAATATAACATCACACAACATTTTTCTATAGCATATTACCCTCAGGGTAATGGCTAAGCTGAAGCATCCAACAAAACCATTGCCAATATTCTCAAAAATATTATCAATGATGTCAATCATGATTGGCATCTCTAGATATTCCTTTCCCTTTGGGCATACCATACCAATCATCATACTCCCATAGGAGCCACTCCATACTCACTTATTAATGGTACTAAAGCCATCCTTCCCATTGAGGTCAAATTGCCTTCACTATGCATCTCTTTCAAGCATGTTCTAGGTGATCATGACTATCAAGTAGCTCACCTGCAAGAGATAGACCTACTTGATGAGAAATGCACATCCATACTCTATAATCTTCAAGCATACCAAAACTGACTCAAAAGCCACTATAATCGATGTGTTAAGTATAGAACATTTAAACTTGGGGATGTTGTTCTTAAATAAAACCAAAAGAATACCATGGTTGAGAATAATCATAAAGGGAAATTCAAACCAAACTAGATAGGGTCTTTCATCATCACTGCAAATTATGGATCAAGAGCATAAAAGCTTGCCACACCAGATGGAGAGGACCTTCTTGAGCCAATGAATATTATTCATCTCAAGTGGTACTATGCTTGAGTGCTAAGGTGCATTATCTATAAGGACCATTTTAGTTATGCCATTTTATCATTATTCTTCTTTATAAAAATACCATATTTATCCATCCTCTTTACCATATCCACTTTCTGCTTCCATCCTACCAACCCAGTGTGTTCTAAAGCCTAGCCCATTTGACCTTGGTTTTTGTCATTCATTACGTAGTTTCAACATCGAGGTATCTGATCAATTCATTAGTTAGTTCAAGTAATTTAGATAAGGATCATATTTTGGGATAGTGTGACAGAAGTTTCAATAATTGCATCCTTCATTTGTTATTCCTTTTTTACCACTGGTCTTGCTACTAATTATAACCACCTTTAGGAAAATTAGCACCATCGATCTATGTCATTGTGTCCTAGTTATAACCACTTGTGGATAAGTTAGGGGAAACATTAAGCCTTGATGTACCAACTTTCCACTTCCTATGTCATACTATGCCTTTTTACTAACTATCCCTACTTTGTTTGAATTGACTGTTACACTAGTCGACTTCTTCCACTGTAAGGGTAGAACTACAGTGACTTGAGGTCCTTCTCTAGGACTATGTAGGCAACACTCAATACTTATTAAAGTTAGCTCAGTCACCCTTTCCACCATGCTCTCTCCATTTTATGAGCAACCTAAGCCACACTCTCACCATTTTGTGAGCAACCTAAGTTTGAATGCTCTCACCATTTTGTGAGCTTAAACCATTTGGTGTCTCATCATTCTTAATCGAGTTGAGATACTTCTAAAATTCTAAAAAAATTATAAAATCATTAGAAAAAAACCAAAAATATTTGACCATTTCTTTGCCTTAAGGATTCTAGGAACCCTTAATACGTCATAATAAAACCACTTGTCACTAAGTTTCCCCATCCTTTTTAGATTTTTCTCTCATGCACTTGCCATTTTACAAGACCATTCCTATTCTTCTATCACATCTATTCTATTTGTTTTCATTAGTTATCATTTTCTTCCCATTCGCTGGGAGAACTACATTTGGCCTAAAGTTTTTTATTAGATATTACATCCATGGAACTATGTAGGTAATGTCCACTTGCCTAGTGCATATGGAAATAACTCAGCCACCACTTCCTTTTATTCTATACCTCCATTTTTTCCATTTGTTAAGTTGTCACATATTTTCTAGGGGAAATGTTCATAGGGTTTTTTGTTTGTTTATTTATACTTATTTTGTTTGTTTGTGTACTTGTTTGTTTGCTTTCAGCACTATTGCCTTGGTTTAGTTTATGTGTGTTCATTGAGTGATTCCTTGCCCACACTTATACTTTAATCCATCCATATTCATATGTTTACATTGTCATCATGGTTTTTATCATTGGTGAATTATTTTCTATTGAGTATTGGATTACAAGAGTCAGTTCTCATGCATATTTTGACCAAGTCTTCATGATGTTATATCATGATGCCTACTAACACGTGCTACAACAAACCTTAGCTTCAAGAAGTCTATTCATCAATGGTGGCATATCTTCAACACCAACATCCTGATTCACTCCTAATCATATCCCAAATAGAGTAATTAAACATGAAATAATTTTAATCTTTATTAGTTTGGATGAGCATCTCCTTACTAGTAGGTTGTTCTAATTCATCATTACCCTCTGTGTTAAGTTTTCATCATCCTCAGCCAAGTTTATCATGTTTTCCATATTCAATGTCTAATGATTATAACCACCTATGGGAAAATTATTGCACACCATCCCACCTGCATTTCTTAATGATTATAACTACCTTTGGGAAAATCATTATGTTATCACCACTTTACTTTTTTTGCCTATACAAGGGCATGTTATTATCTTGTTTATCTATCCTAACTGGGATAGCTCCATCTTCTCAATGATTATAAATGCCTTTGGGTAAATCATTATGTTATCATACCATATTGCCACTATCAGGGTACAATGTTTATAACCACCTTTGGGCAAACCATTGCAAACCATCCCACTTACAATCTTAATGACTTTGACTAATTTTTCAATATCATTGTGTTTTCACCCCATCATCTTTCCTTTATTTGGTCCCCTCATTTTGCTTCTTTCTTTTTGAGGGATTATTTGCTAACTTACTTGTGCCAACCATTCCCTTGAGGGGGCATCATATAGTTAGTTTATCATCATTACAATTATAGGCATATAAGACCTTTTCATTCTTTGAGAAGATGTTACTATGCTTATAGCTTGTAACACCTTCCCAAATAGGGGCAAATTATGGACACCTAAAACTGGCCACCAATAACCCCCAATCAAACTTTTGGCCAATTTTCACCCTAAATGCATAATTTGGCCCAAAAACACTAAAACACACTAAATAATGTGAAACTGATGCATTCAAGTGTTGATTTTAGCTAGGGTATCCCTAAATGGGGTAATGAAATTTATGGGCCAGCTAACTTTGATCAGATCATTTTGAGTCAAAAATGCCAATTTTGCACCTACATGCTCTAGATTGATCTTTCCTATCAAATATCTTGCACAAGATGTGTGCCTTGGTTATTTATTTTTAATAGCATCCTAAATGGGATAATGGTTCCAACACATCTGACATTGACTTTCAATTCTAATCTAGTCAAATTTTGGACTAATAATAAGGCATTCTAATCAATTTGAGTAATTTGTGCACAATGTGCTTAATCATGTTTAAGAGCTAATTAACCCAAATCAAGGATTAATCAAGATTTCCATGGAAAATTGTTGAATACTTATTTTTGGAAATGAATATGAAATATCTGCATCATCAAGTGACCTCATTTCTTGGGAAGACATCCCTAGGCCATAAATGCCACAAATATCATGATTCATGCCTCCTATGCCTCATCAAATCCCTCCATGCCTCTTAATTGCCCCTTCTTCCAATGTCATGATGAGGATAATTATAAAAATTGAATTAATCCTTAACCACACATCTCAATCTCAAGATGGATGGTTTAGGTTGATTCTAAACATTCTCAAAAATCTATAAATAGAGAGGTCATGAACATCATTTCTAAACTATTTTTGTGCAAAGTTATAATGCATAAATGTTTCTAAAATCCATTGAAATTAGCGTTACCATGCCAAATTGATTCCAATCCAAGCCAAAGGTGACAAGAAGAGATGGAGGTAGCCAAGCTTCCATTACCAAGGACTTCATGAGCACAAGCTGAGCAAACCACCATTACAAAGGCATTTAGAGCATCTAAAGAAGGTGAAGGAATTATTGTGTTTTCATTCTTTAATTTTTAGTTGTGTTTGTCATTTTCTTTTGTTAAATAATCTCTTCCTAGTGTTTAGGACTAGAGATGTTATGCTATTAGTGTGTTTCTTTCATTTTTTTTTTCATTTTGGAACTAACACCATACTAACCATCCTCTCTTGAGTCAAATTCCTATATCAAAATCAATATACCAGATAACCCAATCCCCTTTTCATCATTCAACATGATTTATCAACCAAATAATGTCTCCTATCTCCATCTAACACACCCTCATTAGCCAAAAACAAACCTTCAACCATAAAAGTTGACATCATTTCTTCTTCCACTAACGAGGCATCTACTAGCTCATCCATACCCTTGGATAAAATTGCCACCACAGACCCTTTGGAATCCACCTTCTAATGCCTTTCATTTGGTGAATATCACCTTTTGGCCCTTGACACCTTCCCTACTCCCCATGAGTATGGGAAACTTAATAACCAACCTAGGTATGACCTCAATATCATAACCATTTTTCCCTTTAGACCTCCAAACTGCTAAACCTAGTTCATTTATGGGGGACTCACCAAACCCTTTTTTACTTATACCACCTCTCTTTCACCTCAACCATTTACCACTTACTTCTCCTACCTAAACAAACTAATTTTTTCAAGACATACCTTCATCAATGTCCTTGGAAAGGATTTGGCCTTGGACAATATGAGTAAGGGCCACATGAGCTACTTCTCATTGAGACCAAGAAACCCCATGAGAAGCATGGCCTAGGTTTCTCTCTATCAGACCAATAAACCAATTCACCTCCCACTACCAAAATTGATGAGAATATGCCATCCTCGCTAACTCCCTCATCATCAAACCAAGAAGATTTTGACATCATTCCTCCTAACTTGTTTTTTTCATCAACATGATTAGCCTCAGACCCCTAACCTATCAAAAGGATGGGGTGACTGTAACCATCACTTTGACTCATCCTGAGATGATAGGAAATGACTCTCCTACCATTAATATCATTTAGATTCAGGATGATGAATCCATTTTCACCTATCTTGGTACACCAGATTCTTCCATCCATAAATCTCTTCCTCTTGAAACTTTGACCATGTTGAATAAATCCACCACATATATCAACTTGGGTACCCTAGATGAGTTAAGCATTATTAAAATAAACCAATCTCTAAATTTTGAAGAGATTTAAGACTTCCCCTCCTTCCTTCAAGACCATATCATAACATTCACTTGGTCTTATAATGACATGCTTGACATTGACCCCTCTATTGTTACCCACAACATAGTCATCCACCATGATGCCAAACCCATCAGGTAAAAACTTAGATGAATACACCCTTGCATAACCCTTCTCATCAAATCAAAGCTTGAACATATGCTCTCTATCCATTTCATTCAACTTATTAATTACCCCTAATGGGTCTCAAATGTCATGCCTATCACCAAAACCACAAGGGGACTATGCATTTGTGTGGAATTTCATGACCTCAACTTTGCCTACCCAAAATATGACTTGCCTTTTCCAAGCATTAACCAACTAGTTGATCTTATAGCCAACCATGAGATGTTATCTCTTATATATGGGTTTTCAAGCTAGAATCATATCCTAATCACCCCTAAAGATCAGCACAAAACTACCGTTATCACCCCATGGGGGACCTTCTGCTATCGGGTCATGCTTTTTGTATTGAAGAAAGTTGGTGCAAACTACCAACGTGCCATGACTTATATCTTTCATGACCTTATCAAAAATTGTCAAAGATTATGTGGATGGCCTTCTTGGGAAATCCAAATATCGTAAGGATCATTTGACCATTCTTAAGATTATCTTTGAGCGCCTCATCCATTACCATATCTACCTTAACCCCAAGAAATGCATTTTTGAGGTCTTGTCAAGAAAACACTTTGGATTTATCATCTCCCTTCAAGGAATTGAAGTTGATCCAGCCAAAATTAAAGCAATACTCGACATGTCTCCTCCCATCCACCTTAAGAAACTCTATAGTTTGTAGGGTAAACTCCAATCCATTTATCACTTTATCTCCCAACTCTCAAACCAATGTCAACCCTTCCACCACCTTTTGAAGAAGGACATATCTTTTAAGTAGAATGACAACTATAAAAAGACTTTGATTCACTCAAAAAGTACCTCCTATCTCTACCTATCCTTACCCCTCCTAAATATTACCAACCTTTATACCTTTATATCTCATCTACAAACCATTTCCTAGGGGTAATGCTTGCCCATCAGGATGAATAACACAAAGAGCCAACCATTTACTACATTAGCCACACACTTGTAGAGTACAAGGCTTGATACACCCATACCAAGAAACTTTGCTTAGATTTGGTCTTTGTGGCCACCAAAATTCACCACTACCTTCTCAACCACAAGACCTTTTTCATCACCAACACTGACCCACTCAAATACATACACTCCAAGTGATAATAAAACCAATGTATGGCCAAGTGGCTCATGATTTTAGCTATGTTTGACTTTGATATTTTTTAGTAAAAGTTAATTAAATGACAAGTCACTTTTAATCAATTGGATGACACACCATTAGTAGGCAACAAACCTCCTCTTGAGTTTCTAGATGAGTCTATCATGACCCTCTCTCAGGAAGACTTCACCTACCAAGTGACCATGTTATTTGATGGATCAAAGAGTCAACATGGTAGGGGATATGGCATCATCCTTATTCCCCTTAATGGTGAACCTCTTCCTTTGTCTTTCAATCTTGATTTTAAATATACTAATAATATGGCTTAGTAAGAATCCCTAATAATAGGTCTCTAAATTGATTTAGCCTTGGGAGTCAAAATGATCAACATATTTGATGACTCCCAACTTGTGGTCAATCAAATCAATGACTCTTCCAATGTAATAATGATGTTTTGCAAGAGTTTAAAAAACTAGTTGATGAAATCTTAACATAATTTGAATACTACCATATCTAATGAACCCCGTGATCCACGAATAAGTTCATCAACACTATGGCTTCCCTCACCTCTCAGATCCCATCTACACCATTATACTCTAATCTCTCCATTATTATCCATTACCTTATCAATCCCTCCTATATCAAATCAGATTCTCCTACCATCTTTAATGTGGAGGAGACTCAACCTAACCTTTGGTATCATTATATATTTGACTATCTTAACCTTGCTATCATTCCTTTTGGTCTTTCTAGGAATGATCGATGAGCATTCATCTAGAGTACCTCAAATTATACCATTATGGGGAGAATTCTTTATAAACATAGATTTGATGGTCTCCTCTTCTTTTGCCTACATAGTCACAAAGCCTCTCACGCTATCAAGGAAATGAATGATGGGATATGTGGGGGACACTTTAGTGGTCTCACCATAGCTAAATAAATCCTTTTCCTTGGCTATTACTGGTCTACCCTCAACCAAGACTATTGTGATTATGTGAAAAAGTGTGTTAAATGTCAACAACACACCAATTTACATCATATACCTAGCTATAGTCTTCATGTATCCACTAATTTATAGCCCTTATTACGATTGGGTCTAGACCTTATTGGTCAAATCAACCCCCATTATTCACAATAACACCATTCTATCATCATCGTGACTGAGTATTTTACCAAATGGGTAGAGGCTATTCCTCTAGTTTTGACTAAAGCTAAAAATATTGTCGACTTTATCAACCATCACAACATCTATTATTTTGGTATTCCTCACAAAATTATCACTAACAATGGAAAATATTTTAAAAACAAACAAGTCCAAGGTCTTTGTGATACATTTGGGATTATCTCCTCACCTTATCACCCTCAAGTGAATGGCCAAACATAAGCCTCTAACAAAACTCTTAATAACATGCTCACTAAAATGGTCAATACATATGCTTGGGATTGGCATTTACACATCCCCTTTGCCTTATGGGCATATCATACTAGCATTTCAACCTCTGTAGGTACTACCCCATTCTCTCTTGTGTTTGGAGTGGATGTTGTCTTACCTTTATAAGTCCAAATCCCATCTCTTCAAATATTTTTGTAGGATATCATTTCTAAAGATGATTATCATAAGCACCATTTATCCTAGCTTGAACTACTCGATGAGTATCATTTATCCACCCTTACCCATATTCATGTCTATCAAGAGTGCATCAAACATGCCTATAATAAACACCTCAGACTACAAGCATTCAACATTAGAGACCTCATCCTAAAGGAAAATCAATATGTCACCAACATAGAGAAAAGAAAGCATGGAAAATTGGCTTGGACCTTTTATAATAACCCATAAGTATGGATTAGGACCTTACCAATTGTCCTCTCTTGAAGGCAACCCAAAACTTGAGCCCCTTAATGCTTCGCATTTATGCTTTTTCTTTTATTAATGAAGGATCAGTATCACCTTTTGTCTCACTTAAGCTCATCCCTTGATTTTAAACCAAATTCATCTCCCCATTTTTAGGGACAAATAATTAAATCTAAATCATGTGATTATCTGTCATGATCATAGCCTAATATTGAACAATGGGTACCATGGCTCTACACATGGCATGATTCTCATGGTACTTTCCACCTCTTTTATAGGATGAATTCCCATGATCGTTATCACGTAAACCTCTTTACACCTAATCAACCTTCTTGTGATTTTAGTTTTGCCTTCATAAAGGTGAACCCTTAAGCCTATATAATCAAGTCTATGTCAAGAAAAATCAAACAAAGCAAGAAGCAGAATCCAAACTAATAGCAATCATAGGTCACTCTTAGTATTCAAAAAATACTCCCTTGATGGATAGCTATTGAAAAAATATTCTAAATTACTCAAAATAAGGTAGAATGCTCTCTTGAAGGACAACTATCAAAAGCATTTTACAAAACATACAAACTTAGACTACTCCCTCGAAGGATGGCTAAGTAAATAATTTATCAAAAAAAATCAATTTATTGGAAGCTTCTTGCATTGATCAGCTTCCCCAACTCTCCCAAGCAATAAAATAACAAGTAAAATACCCATTATCAAGTAAAAATAAAAATGATAGAAATTTGATAGTCGCAATCAACTCTCATTAGAAAAATTTTGACAATTGTAATTGACTCTCATAAGTAGACTTCTCACATCAATCAGTCTACACTTTATATGACATAGACTTATTTATAATGACTTTTTGGTAACCTCTAGAAGAGGCATGATAGTCTCACAAGAACATTCCATTTTCATTCATCTCCCCTTTATACACTATAAGCAAGGGATTTTGAGCTCACTTGACATTACGTGATCATGACACTTTTTTAACCAACTAATGAAAACTAATGTGAAGCATTCGAAGGGATTACATTCCTTAAACCAATCCAACTTTGGGTTTTGTATCATTATTTTCCTAAGAACAAGCATCATGCCCTCTTCTTATCCTATCATAACTGGTGGATATATTCACTATGATGTTTGTCTCTTGATTATATTCATGGTCTAGTGTTGTTATTTAAATTACATTATATATTTTACCTTAATCAAAATGACCATAATCATAATCATACCATCATATCAACATGTATCATAAGAAACAACAAACATCATTAGCATATCCATCAAATAATGTATCCATCAATATATCAAAATCATAACATCCATGAATAAACACACAATAAACCATTCTTACCACATGTCTAAATCTAAATAAGGAAGAATATATTCATTTAATTTTAACGTGAACATCATCATCATATCAATAATTATCTCAAACATGATTACCATTATCATAAACATCATCATGAACATAAACAAAAGACATCTCATCACATACCAAGCTAAGATGCATCCATATCAATGTCATCATGAGCCTACCAATATCCATATCACAACCATAATCAATATAACATCATAAATGATTAACATAAACATCACATAATAAACATCAAATCACACCATGAATAATAAGATATAAACAAGGATCATATCTATAAATCATGAGCCAATAGTATCATAATGTATATAATAATATACATGTCTCTCTCTCAAAATTTACATCTCACCGAATCGGCTCATAGGCTTGTATCAAAATGATATACAACAATATATAATATATCTAAAATATATCATGACTATGCCCCTGGGGCACCACTATCTCCTAGAGTACCACTACCTCCTGGTGCCTGTCCTCTTGATGTACCTATCTACCCACCTATAACCATAGCCCACTACCTTGGTGTTACCATATTGGTACCACATGCCAAACTAGCTATGTACTCACCCCATCAAGGCTCACCCAAATAACATCTCAAGACTATGGCCTCGTAATATCATAGCTCATCCACTATGGCTGGATATCATGCCAAAGGGATAGTGCTCGATGGTCCTATAGGTGTTATAGCTCATCTTCCTATCTATCTCAAGGAGTCTCTCTCCTAGGTAACCAAGACTAGTGAAGGCCTATCTTGGTCCCTCTCACCTGTAAGTGTAGCCATCTGACCTTGTAAAGTTTCCACCTAACCCTACAATTCTACAACCTATGCTTGTATAGTGGCTAGTGCCACTCCTACCTATGCATCTAAGGTAACCCCCTAAACCTATGCCCATTGACCTCTACTAGCTAGGTCTACATACATAGGCTAAAAACCACCATCATCCCTACCAAATTCTATTGCTACATAAAGATCCTAGTATCATACAAGATAACAATCTAAAAAACTTGCATCATCTATCGCTAGCTGTGTTGGTAACTTGTCATGATCTAGTAAGGTCTATACTAGATGTGGCTTAGGTATTAAGATCTATACATCCTCCTACTTATATTTGGGAAATAGGCCTAGGATACCCTGTACCAAGCCAAACTATCTCTATACCTTGTAAAATGGGATGAGCTCTACCTCCCCATCCCTCCTACCAAAGATCCACTTGTAACTCTATAAGGATTATGTATGTCTCCTATATCTAGGCCACTCTGGAAACTTAACATAGGGCCTCTAGGTAACATCATCAATGATCAAGGCATCTAGTGTGATTTGAACCAATCAGTATCATGTACCCCTCCTCATACACTTGTGATGGTAAAGTTAGCTCTCCACCTCATAAAATAGACCAAAAAATCTATCTTAGTATACCCTACCCACAATAGCCCCATCAGCCTCAGCACTCAGATGTGTTCATAGGCATATTAGTGTAAAAAGAACCCCGTGCTAATTTCATACCTCATGTGAGCTCTGAAGGCCCACATCTCCATGTATATTTGCATAAGTATCATAGGCACCCAACCAAACACTATGCGACATAGTAGTATCTTGACCAATACCCCCACCAAGTATCAGAACCTCCCACTAGTCAAGTCAAGAATAGTGAAACATGAGACCACCATCATCATCATGGTCATCAACCTCCTATCACCTCTCTCTCTCTCTCTAATACAACGTAGTGTAACTAAAGCCTATATCATGCCACCTCACATGGTCATGATCATCTCCATAGAACAACTCCAAGAGCTCATCTCTCTCCTCTTGATCTATGTGATAAACTAAGTCACCTCATATGAGTAAATGAGTGATCTTATAAACATCCTCTATTAAGATCATCATCTCACCAATGGGTAGTAGGAAGGTGTTAGTGTCCAAATCCCATCTCTCGATGAGGGCCATGATCATCATCACATCATGCGGCATGTGATGATAATGCCTCATCACTCCAAGGCCCACCTCCTCCATCTAAGCCCAGTCTGTAGTAGTCATACCCTACTATATCTCTCTAAAAATACATAGTACCCAATCATGTATCTGAATCTACTCCTATGCTTTAAAATGTTTGATAGAAAATAAATTAGTTCATTATGCTATTTTTCCTAGAAACATAGCCTCTTAAACCTATCCTTTCTACCCTTAACACTTAAACCATGACCTATTACCTTATACCCTCATCATCAACTATTTTCCCTTTACCCCTTATCTAGTAATCATAACCATCCCCTTGACCTCCACCATCGCTCCAACCTTGAAAGCTACTACAGAAGGTTTTACACTTGACACCCCATTTACCAAACTTTATAACATTCAAACCTAAAAATATTTTTATTCAAAAGCTCAGCCACTTGGTTGATTGTTTAAGTTCATTATGACCATTGATGGTTAGGTGACCCTTTTGTTGATGGTTGGGATGACTATCAATGGTCACTATGTGTGACCATCGATGGAAATAACCTAAACCCTACCCACCTAAAAACTTACCTACCACCCAAATATGATAACTAACTACTCTACCTTTGTCCTCTACCCTATCCCCATCTAGCTACCCTTCCAATTTCATTTTTTTTACCACTAATTTCAACTAGACACCATCAAAACCCTACAACCAGGTCACGCTAACTATACCCTCCCATAATAATAATCAACCAAGTATATACCCAATTCAAATGAAATATAAATTAATCTATTTTACCAATTTAATGCAACCCCTACCTCATTCCTCAACCATCATTGAGGAGGAATTCAAGGACTTGTTGCCTTGCCATGTGCCCTACCTCACCCAACCTACATCCTCATCAACATGCTTGGTCAGCACACCCACTCAAAAATTAGCCTCACCCACTAAGTAATCATAAAATGCCAAAAAAGCCCAATCTCTCACTATCAATAGTCCAAAGTAACAAGTGAGAAAATGAAACAAGTAGATTCACTTTTGATCTCTATGATTTTTAGGGTTTACACCTTGATTGTTGATGGTCAGAGTTACCACCGAGGTTGACCCCAAGACCCCTGACCATCAAAAGTTAGCAAATTGGGTTTTCCCATCAAAATAACAATTTTTCAAAAAAATTGGTATGTACCCAACTCAGTGCCCACCCATGGAGATTACCTTCTCTACCTTCCTTGACACCCACCTCGTCACTTCACCATTGGTCCAATTTGGCCCATATTGGTGCACTTTTTTTGATGAATTTTGTCTGGTTATTTTAACTAAAATGATAATAATTACCATGTTGAATTATTTTTGAACTTTCACTACCTTGCACATATCAGACCCACTTATGTCTTCTTAGGAGCACTTCCCACTTCGAATACCCATGACTTCACCTGTCTAATTTATGTTTTTCCTGGGAGCACTTCCTACCTCAGATACCCATGAAAACACATCCCTTACCTAAGAGACTTTCATTTATGAGTGAAACCAATTACCACACCTTAATACGATCATGTGGTCCACTTGTCACTTATCTTTCTAACATAAACCTTTATTTTTACCAACTATGACAACCTAGTCAATGCACAATCTTGGCTATTGCACTTTTATTTCACTTTGTGCACATGTTTTTGCTTCACTACCCAACCTATCATTTACCCATTTTTGCATCCATTACCTACTTATCAAACTCATACCTGATTCTCTTTCACCTCATCAACTCATAATTTTAGGGAGAACACCTCTTCCCATGCTTGGGGCAACCAAACATTCAAACAACAATCCATTTTTGTTTTGAAGCTTGTTGATATAAACTGTATAACAAAAAGGGGGAAAATGTAGACACCAAAAATCTACACATGATGGTTCTAAATGTTGCAGTTCCCCTAGACCACCTCAGGACCCCCTTGGGCCTAGCCTAGACCATTCAACCCCAAACCTACCTAATGGTAGTTAGTTTGACCTACTATTTAAACCCAACTTTACCTTGATATTTGACTGTCGATGGTCACCCTAACCATTGATGATTACCCTGACTATCGATGGTCAGGGTCTACCATCTAAACTAACTTAACCAACCCTTCACCCCAACTTACTTTTTTATAATTAGTTTGTCTAATTAATGTGTGAGCCAATGCATGTGCAAGTTATATTTAGATAAAAATTTAGACCCCTTATTAACATCTTGTTGTACCTCTCCTTCCTTGCATATAAGAAGAGAGGAATAGGAGGTGAAAAGGGATCCAATCCATGACTTTAAGAGCTTTTTCATCTTGAGTTTATTTGTAGGTCACTTTTTTTAGGAATCCAATGATCCATCCATCATGTCAGAGAGATGACTTACACCTATCCCCTAACCAATATCCAAGTACTATTACTCCACCAATGATCCAATCACCTTGACCATTCACCAGATCAACCTTCTGTAAGCTAAGTATTTATTTTCCTCTATTTAATTACTTTATTTGTATTTCATAATTATCCCAGCATAAACTAACCTCTCAGAATTACCTTATAAAAATCCATTAATCTAATTTTTTATCAGCCAAACCCAACACATAATAACCACTGATGGTCATCCTAACTGCTGACAATCCATTTGATCATCAATGATCACCTTGAATGCCAATGGTCACCTTAACTGATGATGATCACACAAACTGCTGACGGTCACTATGGCAAGAAATAACAAGCTATTTTCATCCACTTACCTTTAACCAAATCCAACTTTATTTTCATTTGCCTATTCATAGACCCCCAACCTATTCTATAAACCCCACTTGATGTATTTAGCATTAGTATTGACCCACTTATTACCGTATTAGTCATTTTAGTCTATTTATTTATCAAGGATTTCTTGTATTCAATTTTAATACCTTTTGATTATTGATGCAAGTACCTTATCTTCTCTTTTATAGACTTAATCATTTAAAAACATGTGGATTGATATCCCCCAAGGAAGCTCTTACTTTTGGTATCTAGCTATTGTTATGCAGTCTATCCAACTATCTATCTAACCAACTATTTGCTTTAGTGTTATCTTATTTACAGGTTATCCTCCCAAGCTAAAGAATAACTCTCTATAATCATTTGATTCAATGGACACACAACCAAACATGTTTTTTAACCATACCCATATCTAGTTACTTATTATCTCTTTCTCCCAAAGAATATAAGATGAAATTCACTAAAATAATAAGTATACAATCAAACTTGTGTATCGACCTAGTGTACTAGACAATTTAGAGAATGGCAGATCTTCAATAATGATCAAAATATTTTTTTTTTGAGAAAGCTGAAATTTTTAGAAATTTTTACTTTGAAGATAGTGATTCATCATATAAGGAATCTTCTTCATAAGCATCAAAAGAAGGCATCACTGATGAATAATATGAAAATGGTGTTCTGAATTTAAAAAGAAATAAGAATAGTAAGGGTTTGGTTTTTTTAGATGAACTATTTGATAAACATGATAGGTTAATAAAAATTAAGGTGAAAAAAGGAACTCTTAATTTTGTTTCTTATTAAAAAGTGATATTGACACTGAAGAACAACCCAGGTTTGTCAATATTAGGAAATGTTGTTCACCTAAAGAAAAGAAGAAGTTTGTTAGTCTTCTTCAAAAGTATATTGATATACTTACATATTCATATGCAGATATCAAATCCTTTCATCCAAGGGACATGCAACACATGGTAATTTTTAAACCTAATGTGAAGCTATTCAAGAAAAAACAAAGGTAGTATAATCCAAAAATTATAGGAACAATTCTAGCTATGATATAGAAAATGCTTGATGCTTGTATTTTCTTCCCTACTAATCACTCAACCTAGGTGGCTAATATAGTACCTATTCATAAGAAAAATGGAGAGATCATAATTTTTGTGGATTTTAGAAATCTCAATCATCTCTCAAAGACAAATATCCATTTCCAATCATGGATCAGGGATTATAGGCAGTGACAGGTGAAAAAATACTTTTGATGCTTGATAGTTTTAAAGGGTATAATCAGTTTGAAGATCAATATGGAAGATCAACATAAAACAACTTTCACCACTTCTTGGGGTACATTCACATATAGGTAAATGCAAATGGGATTGATAAATGTAGGAGCTACATTTAAAAGAGCCATGGATATTGCATTTAAAGATTTGAAAAATAATATAATTATGGTATATTTAGATGACCTAATAGTATTCTAAAAAAAGAGATAAGATCATTAAGAACACTTTGAAAAAGTGTTCAAAAAAAATTGACTACATGGTATTTCTCTCAACCCAAAAAAATATCATTTTAGAGAAACTAAAGGAAACCTTCTTAGACATGTCATTTCCATGGAAGGAATCAAGATTAATCTAGAAAGGGTTGAATCAATCCATATTTTTTCTTTTTTGACTAGTAAACCAGGTGTGCATTCGTTCTTTGGCAAGGTGAATTTCTTAAGAAGATTTTTTTATAGACTTTGAAAACTCATTAGGCACATTGCAAAAATGATGAAAGGAATTCCTTATTTCAAATGGAATAATGAAGAGAAAGAGGCATTTGATAAAATCAAATAATATATTGCTCTTGACCCTATATTGGTTTACCTGAACTTCAAAAAGGAATTTAAAATCTTTGGTTATGTTTTAGAACATACTCTTTCTGCCGTCTTGCTTTAGAAAAATGAAGAAGGTATTGAATCTCTAATATATTTTATGAGCTATAATCTAAAGGATTATAAATTAAAGTATTATCTAGAAGATAAACATGTGTATGTAGTTGTGAAAGCCATCAAACATTTAGAAATTATATATTACATTCACATTCCTTAGTAATTGTGTCAAGTATAGCTGTCAAATCTATTTTGACTCAACAAAAAATGAGATAAAAAAGGTAATTGGATAACTAAATTCTAATAATATGATGTTGATATCAAACCTACAAAACTAGTCTGAGGATAAGGATTATTTCAACTCATGGTAGAATAGGTACCTCCCTAATAAATTTCTACAAAATATTTTAACAATCAAAATAATGAAGAACACCCTTTGGTATTATTTATTGACTCCATAGAGGAATGGTTTTCTGATATTATCTTTTTCCTTACCTATGGTGAGTGTCTTTCACATTTGAATGTAAAATGATGCAGGATAGTCAACCTACAAGCTAATAAATATGTAATCTTAGATGTTACTCTTTTTAAGAAAAGCATTGATGGTTTCTTTCTTGGGTGTGTTGACAAAGAAAAACATAATAAATTATTGTAGGATTTTCATGACCAAGCTTGTGGAAGATATTTTTTGACTCAAGTAACAACTTATAAGATATTGAGAGCTCAATATTATTGTCCCACTCTTTTCAAATATTCATATGAATGGGTCAAAAAATGTGAAACATGTCAATAGTTCATGGGAAAATAAAAGCTTTCATCACTCCCTCTTCAACAAGTAGTAATCAAGGAACCCTTTTAGTAATGGGGATTCTATTTTGTTGGTTTACTCAATCCTCATTCAATTGAATGTCACACATGTTCTCACTACAATAGACTACTTCACTAAATGAGTAAAAGCTATTCCAATCAAATAGACAACTTTTGAAGTCATTTATAACTTCTTCAAATAAAATATCTTGGTACGATATGAAATTCTATAAAAATAGTCAATGAAAATGCTTCAATTTTTTCTTCTTTTGAGATCACATTTTTTTACAGGTACAAAATTTAATTGTTTCATTCATCCAATTATCATCCACATGAAAATGGTCAAGCCAAATCAAGTAATAAAAACTTGTTCATAATCACACCTAAAGTAGTTAATGAAAATTAGATAAACTAGCATAAGAAGATATATGAGGCACTCTAGGCAAACTGTATAACACTAAAGAATTTTGTAGGGATGTCTCCATTCCAATTTCTCTATGGAGTAGATGAAACAATTCCTTTAACCCTTGAATTTCTATGTTTGTAGTTATATAGAGCCATTAAGAATCCCAATTTCTAAAGTAAATTAGATAAGAGGATTTTTTATTCATAGCATTTGGAAGAAGAAAGGTTACAGGTGGTTGATAAAATCATAGAACATCAATCCCAAATGAAATTTCTATTTGATAAAAAAGTGAGATGTAGATACTTCTAGGTTGGAGATCTAGTTCTTTTATGGGATAAACATTGAGAACCTAAATGAAATCACAAAATAATTAACTCTCTCTATATGGGTTCCTTCAAAATTAGGCATTTCTATGGAAATAACACATAGTACTTGGTGTATCATGATGGAACTCATCTCCCATTGCCCTATAGTGGACAATCCCTCATGCATTTTTTCATTTGAAAATAGATAGTTGCATTCATGTAAATATGTACACATGTTTTTAGCTTGTTTCCGTTTCCTTATCCAATTTTTTTTACGTGTGTGCTTTTTTTCAATAAAACACAATAGCTTGTCATTGTTCCTCCATTTTATATGTGTTGGTCTTCTTTTCTAAGTTTACTCCAAGGTTAAATGAGGCATATCTTAAGTATTATCAAAATTTCAAGGTCAAGGACTTTTTTAGCTTATAGAATTAACAAATACTCATCAACATCTTCAAGTAAATAAGCAATCAAAAATTAGAATCTTCTTTAAGGAGATATGGCCTGACAGTGCATGTTCATGTTTCATATGATGGAGATTGGTGAATTGGCTATCAGTTGGTTAGATTAAGATATTCAAAACCTATAGTAGGGGATCTAGCCTAGTAGTGTGTGTTGTCTCATATGATTAAGATTGGTGAACTAGCTATCATTTAGTTAGATCAAGATGAATGATATTGCACTTCTCAAGAGTTTGCATTAGCAAGTTACAAATGACTCTGTGGCCCAATAAAAGTATACTAATTTTCAAAATTAGAGTAAAATATTCTTCTCTTATTATTTATAATTTGAGGTCCCCAGTCAGAGATAACTATTTTCATGGTTTTTGAATAATGGTTAAAAACATCAAAAATAATGAAGGTCAAAATTGGTCAATAATGTGTTGTTCATTTTTTGAGGAAATTAATCAAGGTGAAAATCAAGAAATATAAAAACTTGGGAAAATGTTACAAAGATGCTTGTTCAAGTTCAAGTTTTAAAAAAGTGTCTGAGATCCCTATGGATCTTGAAGGTGTGTATGCATGCCCATCAAAACTTGTCATTGTTAGAAACACCTCTAGTAGGGTTTAAATACCTTGAAAACACAACCAGTGGAACTCACATACCATGTAGACACCACCGTTATAACTTTTTAGTTTTGAAAACACAACTAGCAAAGTCTGACATGTATGCAAATAACACCATCAAGACCTACCTACCATGTAAACACTCTATTAGACCCTGCGTACCCTGCTTGCACACTTTAAAAATCTTGCATTTTTCTTAATAATTCCTTTTTTTAGCCATTAATGGCATATTCCTCCTTTCACGTGTCAATCCTAATATATATTTTCCCTTATCATTCACTCCTCACCTCTCAACTACAAATGTTTAGCCCCTATGGATCTCGCTTGCCTCTACTACATCCTACATTCAATCTTACTTACTGTTGTTCATCATCCATGAGGTCCTCACAAAAAAACTAGATTTTTTAAGCTTATTCAAAGGTAAGACATTTAATTTCACCTTTTCCATTTACAAACACACTTCATAATCTTTTCTAAAGTAATCTCTTAATTAACTTGATCTTCAAGCCCTTTATTTGTATTATTTTTTGAGGATTTCTATAAAAAGATAAATAATTTTCTAAAAAAAATCCAAACTCTAGTTTTTCTACCAAACCCATTTTTTCTACTAATTTTCACCTACTCCTCTTTCCTTCTAGTTCCTACCTACTTCCTAGGTAGACCTCGCACTTGGTGCTAACAATCTTGTCATATCCAGGGAGGTTGTCAACACTACTATCAGAACTTGATGGTGTTATAGATACCATTATTAGAAAATAATGATGTTGTAAACACGTCTATTAGAACTTGATGATAGTGCTTACACTACCCTTAGAGCCCACTTACTATGTAAACATCCAATCGGATTCCATCTATTATGCAAGAATTTTTCCTAAAAAGTAAGGTTTTTAATGGTTTTCATGACAAATCCTCTTGATGAGCTACAATACAGTGCAAGTTCATCTTCCTATAGGTGTGATTTTATTTGATGTTAACATCCAAGACTCCTACTAGGAGTACCCTGACTAAAAATCCTCTGAAGAAGATTCGATAAGGAGAAGAGGAATAAAAAATGAAGTACTTATTTCAAGGTATTATTCCTCCACCAAGTCTAAAGTTAAATGTTGATAATATAATGAACACAAATATGGGGCATATAAATATGAATTATTTCTTAAAAAGTATTAATGGGGTGCACAAGATAGACTATGGTCAGAGTATACATGATAGTGGATTGTTAAATGTAGCTACTTTTCTAACCTCAATGCAGAGCCTAGAGTTGGAGTTGACCATAGCTAAACACTATGATCCTAAGCAAAGATAAGTGTTAAATACCAAAGGAGAATATGTCATAGGTTTATCTCAAAAACATATTAACAAGTTATTATAGTTTTCAAAATGAGAATCACATGTGAACTTGTCTCTTGCTTTAGCTCAACAATTTTGGGATGATAATACTAATTCTTGTGTGAAATGGGTACATAAACAATGGCTCACAAAGCCTAAAAAATTAGTGAAAAATCTCCCAATGAATCTCTCTAGGCTTGAATTCATGAATGAAGTAAATGATATGATCACACTTTTACATAGGGTAGTTGGAAGCCCAAAGGCAAGATACTTCCAGACTTGGATGTACATGTATATATGGATTATTCATCAAAATAATAAATATATCAATTGGGGTCAGCTGATCAATGACTCAATCCATAAGAAACTCATTTAAGTCAAAATAACTTCTACATTCTACATGACTTCATACTTAGTTTATGTAGTTGATAAGAAGAGATTCTATGGTAGATTGAATGAGGTGGGAAACATCAATACTTCTAAGGTATATGAATTTTACACTCACCTCACACTAAAATAAAGTGCTCATCATTTTTGAAGGGTGAATGATGCATTAATTCAACATGTTATTCAAATGTTTGAAAATTAACCTTATAACATAAGGATTTATGTGGGAGTAACAACATTTATTGTTAGATGGAGAACTTGGTTTATCTAGTTTCCAAATGTTTCTTATTTGAGGGTTTGTAGATGTGATCTACCACCATACACACTCCTTAAATACATGGATGATAAAAGGGATCAAATGGATTGGTAAGATAATTGGCTAAGACTCACAAGTTATAGCTAGTAAACATAAAGATGGAGTGAAATTTAGCATCTCCATTGGTAGTTACACATGCTTGTCACTGGCCAAAGTAAAGATAGTTGAGGAATAGATGCCACGTGTCACTATAAGACCATTTGAAATTAGGGATTCATTTGATGTAAGAGGCTTAATGACACATGTTATAGGAGCTTCACATCATCAGGATCCTCATTTTGTGGACTAATGGATAAACTAGAATGATGAAAATGATGTGAGAATTAGGGGTTCCTCATGATTTATAGTAAAAAAGTTATTGAATTTGGGATTGAAAAAGACCCCAAGAAAATAATTGATGGTGAAGATACTTTGGACCCTAGTTTTTAGAAATAAAAAATTGAATCTGAACAAATTCTAAAGACTGATTGGATCAATAAAGAGTCCATTTCTCTTATAAGTATAACTCAAGTTGTTCTTGAGAGAAAATTGTAATGGTTGAAAAACAAAGGATTAAATATTGATTAGGTAGGCTTTCCACCACCACCAACAATATAAGATGAACTAGGAAGTTGTAGACCTCTTAATTTAAAAATCAAAATGTTAGGAAATAAATATTCTTGTTCTCCAATTATTTCTATTTTTGAAGAGTTCATCTTGATAGTTTTGTTTAACCTCAAATGTTAGTAACAAATAATACTCAACAATTCCTCACATCTGACTCCTCATTATTACCAACATCCTCAGCTCTATGTGATGATTCTCTACCTCTTCATCCTCCTCCAAATCCTAAATTGATTATTGAACCTTCACCAAAAACCCCAAATAATTTTGGTTAAAGAAGGAAAAGATGAAATAATATTGTAAGAGGTTCAACCTTTAGAAAATATTCTTCCCCTTATTGATACTTCCACAAAAACTGAGTCTCTCTAGATGTAGCAATCCCTTATCAATGTCTAAGTCCCTAACTATCTTGATGAAGTAGTGAAGAAAAGGAAGAAGGTTGTGTAGCTCCAAATAAAACCACTAGTGTTTGGTAGTGGGTACACAAGGTACTTAAACAAACAATTAGAAGGATAGAGGGCTCAAGGTTTCTATGGGCTATAAGAGATCTATAAAGACTATCCATTTTTTTGGCTTACACCAAGCCATAGATGGACTTGTAAACCAAGTTAGGGATAACACGATCAAGCACACAAAGGACATAATTATCTCTATCGAGTATAACCATAATAAAACAAGTAGCTAAGACTAGAAGACTATTTGCATACAAATTGTGGAAATAATAGTGCTAAATAAAGAGAGCTAACAAGTAATGCATAAATTTAGAATAAAAGGCACTTTCAAGACAAATGAAAGATTTTTTTGTAAGTAAAGACATTTTCAATCAAGTGTGTAAGAGCATGCCTAATATAATTTTGAGATAACTCTTTATTTTCAACACTATTGTTTCCTAATAATTCCATTTTTTGGTTTAACAAGAAGAGAGATTGTTTATGCAAGTTGTATAGATTGTTTTAATCATGTAGGATTCTACTATGTAACGAAAAACATTTCTAAAGAGAGCATGACATGTAATGGAATATTTTTTAAGCAATGAAAGATATTATTGACCACATACAAATTCATAAGTTTTTGAAAACATCCAAGCTAATGCCCTAAATAAGCTAAATCACTAAAACAATCCAAACCTAGCATGTATACTACTAAAAACAAACAAAAATTTCACTTTGCATAGCAAAATGACATCATATCAAACTCAAAATAAGTGTGAAAAATTTCTACCAATTGAATATCCAAGATAGGAAGCAATGAAGGATGAGGAATAGGTTGTGTGTAGGTTGAGTTCAAACCAAGAGCCAAATGTTGTGGAAGAGGTGAAGGAGAATCTACCAACTGAGAGAGAACTAATGAAAGGAGCATAAGAATAGGTGAAATGGAGTCTTGAAGGAGCTAGGAGAAAACCATAATCTTCAAGAACATTGTATAGAGTAATGTGAATCATTAAAATAAGCTACATAATAGTAGGGTGTCCCCTATAACAATGAGAGCTAAGTGTGCGAAGCAATAACTTGGTGAGATTTAAGAAGGTAGCCAAGATTTGAGTGTGATGATCAAGTGGGAATATTAGAGTAAAATAGTATGAGAGATCAGCTTAAAATAATGATAACGTGATATTTATCTCAACCCTAATCCACTAAATGGCCAAATATAGTTATTTCTAGTCATTTGGGCCCAAACAGGGACCTTTTTTGCATGTTCTACCTGGGATACTACCTAGGTCATGGATTTCATGAAGGAAACGTGTGGCCTAGGCTATGGTTTCCTCCCTAAGCCATGGACTAGGTCAAATGACCACTCTGGGTGGTTAATAGGCCTCTAAAAGGGCCCTATGAGGCATTTAGAGGGCCTATCTAGCATGCAAAAGGTTAGATATGTGATAGGGATGTTTAGGGGATGGATTTATGATGTTGGAAAGGTCAAAATGAGTGGAATATGCCTCAAAGAAAGATAACTAGGGTCGATAGTCAAAATGTGAGCTGATGTGTAATCATAGGGAGTAGGGTCACATGAAATATGATTACATATGCCCCTAAGGTGCAAGTAATCAATGTTTGAATGAACAAGGATTGTTTTGTAGTACCTATAAGCCATAAAAAATCAAAGGAAAACAAGAACTAAAAAGATAAAAGAGAACATTACCTACACTTACCATATAAGGATGGTGGTGGAAGAAGTCAACAACACAATCCATGGGTGAGAGTGAAAATGTTGCATAATCTAAAATCCAACTCTAGCTCTAGCTATTACTAAAAATATTACAAAAAGGGACATAAGTGATATCAAACCAAATCATATAATCCAAAATGATATTCACTAAGGTGTCAGCCCTAGTGTTCTCCCTGTAAGAGATATGGGTAAACTGGACATCCTAAAAAAAGGAAAGTAAATCATGTACTACCTCAAAGAGGGAGAGAAAATTAGAGCTAAGGACAGCCCAGGGACCAGTGAGTTGAGACATAACTAAGAGTGAGTTAGTGAATAACGACACATAACACATGCCTAACTCATGAGTATCAGTCAATATGTTAATGATTACATGATACTTGGTGGCATTATTTAACTCATTAATAAGGAAAAACCAAATACAACAAGCTTATATCCCCACGTATCATCGATAACCAAGCCATAGTAATAGGTCTTGGGTTTTCCTGACTACTACCGTCTATGTGAATCATCACTGAGAGGTGCGCCATGATGGGGGTTGAGGACGTAAGACTAGCAACTATGAAAATATAATCTCAAAACAAGGCAGGCCAAGTGAGTTGCATGAAGAAAAAAATAATGAAGCCAAGTCACAAAAAAAGTGGGTGACCAATACCAACCATGGTAAGAGGTAACAAATAAAAATAGGGGGAGGTTCAAACAAGATGAAGACTAGTCAACAAGACTAGAACAAGTCTCAAATTACCACAACCATCTAACAACCCTACCTATAACCACAACAAAAAAGAGAAAAAGGGAGTTAGAATGGATCGACTATGGAAAATTAGAGAAATGACTAACTAAAAGAAGAATTAAAAGTAACTTGTATCCCTAGGTTCCCATGAGATAGGGCACTAGCCCAGGAGGTCAATGGGGACCTAAAAGCAGTCTTATAGACCCAAATAAGGCTAGATTAGGCCCAAATAAGCCTCAAATTAAAAAATGGAGGTTTCTAACATGCTCAAAATTTGCCAAAACCCCTAAGATGGAGGTTTCATGGTCTAAAACACATAAAAGGGTAAAATACCCAAAAAGGGCCCATAAAAAGCAAGAAAAAGAGCTAAAAAAAGGAAAAAGAGTGAAAAGTGAAAAATTTTCACACTTATTTTCCTTCTAAGAGAGCCAAAGGAGAGCCCACCAGCCACTAAAGCCCAAAAAAAGCAAACAAGGACACATGAACATGCAATAGAAGTACATTATGGTTTGGGTAAGTCTTTTGATCAATTTTTTTGTAATTTTTATTCATTTTTGGGGTTTAGGAGGCCCAAAAACCATTTTGAATGATTCTAAATGATTTGGTGGATGAATCATATAAAATAAGTAGTCAAAATGATGTGGAGGTTGAGGGGGACATACTAAAAAGGATGGGAAGTCCAACCATGGTCTTGGGAGGGAGAAACAGGGAGCCTTAGGACTCCCCAAGGGGCCATGGCTTGGGACACTACCAGGCTATAGGAGCCATGGCTTGGCCCACTGCCAAGCCATGGCTATGCCTAGAAAGCTATGGATTAGGACA
Source organism: Torreya grandis (assembly GCA_037957365.1). Lineage (NCBI taxonomy): Eukaryota > Viridiplantae > Streptophyta > Pinopsida > Cupressales > Taxaceae > Torreya > Torreya grandis. The sequence continues at coordinate 1,525,765 of JARHVA010002908.1, read as the reverse complement.
TAGATGCCCTAGGATATGACCTTGAGAGCTTGGAAGAGCCTGAGAATAGAAGGGGTTATAATAGGTTGGTAAGAGAGGGAAATAAGCAAATAGATTAAAATAATTATTTTTTAATTAATTTTCTCATTTCACAGCTAGGAACACTAATAAATTTGCATGTTACTCTATTGTGTAGACATATAGAGGATTTAACATACCAAAAGAGGGGTAGCCTTCATAGGTAAGGGAATAACCAACCTAGAGAGATAGACCATGTGAGGTGACCATCTAGGAGAGAGTCCTATCATGGTTGGCTGAGGATATAGATGCTCTACCTATGGAGGACTAGGATTGCCTACAAAGTGAAAGATTTTAGAGGCTGGTACATGTGATTCATTAAATTACTCTAAGGATTACGTGAACACATTGGTGACCATATGGGTATTTGAGATACATGTATTCTAGTTGGGGTCTGAGCTAGAGGCCATCTTGAACATTGATGACATCTATCAGCTCTACAAGGTAGAGCCTACAGGGAGAGAGATAGATCTACCATAGGTGTAAGATATACCCACAACCAAACTCTACCTAGTGGGACCCCACTGATAGCGGAATAGCCATGGAGTATAGATCATATAGCTATTGCTAGGGGTACTAACACTATGAACAATGATAGTAAGCACTATGGTCAGGAGGCTCTATGCTAGCCAGAGTATGGGGAGACTACCATTATCTTGGATAAGATTTGTGTAATCAGTAGAGGGAGGAAAAAGATATGCATGGGGCCAGTATATCCTAGATGGACTATACTATCAGTTGGATCACATTTAGTGCATAAGGGTAGGTGGATTGACACAACCCAACCTACTCATGTCCTAGGCTTACAAGAGACTCTCATTAACATGACTGAGGAAACCATGAGGCAATGATGCACACCCTACACTAGAGGAAAGAACTATATGGGCTACATAGTTTACAGACAAAGTTAGGCCTATGAAGACCACCTTAGACTAGGATGTAGTGGGTAGCTATATTCATGATCCATATAGATCTATGGTATGGCTAGAAGATGTTAGGGTGGACATCTATGTGGGATAAGAGTAGTTCCAATTTCCATAAGGGGCATACCAACATCTAGGGAGACAAGCTCTAGTGACATGGGAGAGATAGGCACAACCCAAGCTAGCTGAGGTGGAACATGGAGGGGAGTTGAGATAGAGTGAGGGGGTAGTGGTGGAGAGAGGTAGCCATGACAAGGACCACCACCAAAAGGAGGAATATGACCTACTGGAGGGCCACAGAGGCCATGAACATGACCAAGTAAGATAAGTGTCTTTGATAGATAATAATTTATCTTTTGTACTTGTTTTTTAGTTATAGTAGACATGTGATAAACATATGTGCTTAGTGTGGGTGTACAAGATACCAACCTAGTTAGAATGGACCCTAGGTAGACCTACTATTGAGGGAGTTATTCCCTCATGGTAGTGACACCACTCATGAACTAGGTTCCACATCTACCAATGGGAGAAGATCCACATACTCAATTTTGGTGGGTAGGTGTACAAGCCTCACTCAAGTTGGTGAGGTACAATACTAGATACCATGACTAAAATTAGATTCAGCATGACACGAGGTTGCTATGGAACAATGCAAGATAGATGCAACATATCATGAGATAAATACAACATGAGTGGAGGCATGACTAGATAAATTAGAGGTTGAGATTGATCAGTGATAGGTTGATCTAGCCTGAGAACAAACCATAGGAGTTTAAGCACCTGAGGAGAGGGTAGATCAATTGACTACCCTGAAGGAGATCGTGGCTCAACTAGTCAAGAGGCGGAGATTGTGATCTCCACCTAGAGTAGGGATACCATAGATAGAGCCCAATCATAGGTTGATTGGGATATTATCATAGATGTAGCCATGCATGTGGAAATTTTGGGGATTGTGAGCACAGGCTCAGAGGAAGCCATGTGATATACCTAGAGAAAAAACATGTATTTATATATATATATATATATAGTTGTTTCTAATTATTAGCACATGTATGTATAGGATTTTATGTGTGATGTGTATGGTTCATCTGATATAGACTAATAGATTCATGTGATTAGATAGTAACAATTGATAATAAAGAATCCATGAGTACACACATATACAAGTGACATGAAGGTTAGTGGTGTGAGAAGAGAGGAAAGGTTCACCCTACCACCATAGGCAACTTTCATGAAGGGCCATGTAGGCACTAAACATGAAACATCTTGAGGTGGAACACATTGATTGGGTGCTATAAGGGATCACCTTTGAGGGTCGAGAGATGATAAGCCCCATTCTCTAGAGAGGTAGTGCTAACAAAGGGGATAAACCACTTGTGCATGAGTTTTCCCTTCTTACAATGCTCCTTGTAAAAAATGAGGACCATATCACCTACCTTGAATAGATTTGGGTGCACCAATTTCTCAAATTTATGGTCTAAAGAACACTAGTAAGCATGATTGTGCTCAAGAGCATTGATGCAACACTCATCTAGCTACTCAAGCTTGGGGAGGCAAGCGACACATTCTTCTTCATCAAAGAGGGATCCAAACATCTTAACCCAAAATGAAGGGATTAAGACCTCTAAATAAAGGACAACCTCAAACCCATACATGAGTGAGTATGTGGTTGGCCCCATGGCCATTTAGAAGCTAGTTCGGTAGGACCAAAGGATAAGATAAAGCATGAGATGTCAGTCATGATTAGACTAGGCTATGGTATCAAGAAACATCTTCTTTTTTGAATATTCAACTTACCCATTTCCCTAGGGGTAATGGGTGGAGGAGAAATGGAGCTTGAAATTGAAGTATTTACTAAGCTCACGCATCTCAGGGCTTTAGAAGCCTTGGCCATTATTGGTCATGATTGCAGTGGGGACCTCTGTTATGGTCCTGATGGGTAGACTTCACTAACACCTCAAGGTTTTAGTGTAGCAATTCATTACATGTGGTATTAGAGCCTCTACCTAGGTTCAAGTCATAGAGTGGGTGGTTAAACCAGTATGGTAGTGTTCAGCTGGGGTTCATACACTAGGGTTCCTAGTGGTACATGCACAAAGCCAACCCAGAGTTTGGGCTTTGAAAGCATGGTGGGATGTTATGGTCCTAGTGCGTAGACTTCATGAACACCTCAAGGTTTTGGTGTAGTGGTTCATTACAACCTCATACCTATAAATAAGCTAGTTCAAGACAAAATTGGTAACAAAATTCCCACACATGCTGCTAAGAGGCATGGCCTCAACCCACTTCATGAAATAATTAGTGGTAGTGATGAACCAGTGATGGCCATCAGAAGAGACAAGTTTGAACTCATTGATAAAGTCAAGAGCCCAAACCAAGAAAGGCCAAGGGGATGAAAGAAAATGCAAAAAGCCTATAGGGGTATTGATAACATCCTTGATGGCTTGACACATCTTTTACTTCTTGGCATATTGGATAGCATCCTTAACAAGAGTGGGCCAATAGTATCCCATTTTGATAATACATTGAGTGGTGGATTTTCCTCCTAGGTGGCCACCACAGACTTGTTAGGTTGTGGAGCTAAAAGCTTCAACTATGCAGACAAAGAGAAGGTTGCTAAAGTTCTAGAAGTACCGGCATCAGTAGTATAACTGACGTTGGTCATGATGAATGCAGAAGGCAACCAGCATCGACAGGGAGTTAGCCAACGTCGATCAGCACCAGTCAGATAGGGACCGACGTTGGTCACCTGTGTGTTCCAAAATTGTTCTTTGCATGAACAGTTAGTTTGTTGAACTGATTGTTTGCATGTAAAGGCTATTTTGAGTCTTGAGCTACATGTATATTATTAGTAAACTAAGAGTCTAAGTTATTGTTTAAGTCTGGGATCTATTTATAGACCCATTGGCATGTATTATAATTATGAGCTAAAAAGGAAGGCAAGGAAGATCCTTCCATTGTAAGATCATTGAGTTATAGGTTATTGCAAGCTCATAAGAGATCTACATGTGTAAGGTCTATTGAATTGCAGGTTGCAGGTTCATGGGAGATCTACTTGAAGTACTTTAGAGTGCCTTGTGTACTGGCAGGGTTATTACTGACTAGTTGGAGAGGTGAACACCAATTCTGTGTGTGAGTTGTGTGTTGGGACCATTTTTGGAAGGAGAGTGAACTTTTGAAGAAGAATTACTGTACACTTGGTTGGGATACTAACAGATTGGATTAGATCTAGTTAGTGTGTGTTGATTACAGGTTACTCATAGGGGCTTTTGTTTGAGTGGGAGTAGAGCAATGACAAAAGAAATTAAGCTACGAATGGAGAAGTTTAATGGAAAGAACTATCAATTATGGAGGATGTAGATTGAAGATTATCTATATCAGAAAGATTTGTATTTACCATTGGGTGGAATTGATTGCAAGCCCCAGGATATGAAGGATGAAGAATGGGAGGTTCTTGATCGAAAGGCTCTGGGATCTATAAGGTTGAGTCTTACATTGTCTGTGATTTCCAACTTATCACACGCTAAGACAATGATAGATTTGATGGAATCTTTGGCAAATTTATATGAAAAACCCTTAGCTTTGAATAAGGTATTTCTTATGAAGCAATTATTTAATTTGCAAATGTTGGATAGTGGATCTGTTCATAGTCATCTTAGTGATTTCCATGGTTTGGTAAACCAGTTAAGTTCAGTCAATATTGATTTTGATGATGAAATTAAGGCTCTCTTAATCTTATGTTCATTACCTAAAAGTTGGGAGAGTTTGGTAATGGCAGTTAGCAATACTGCGTCTACTTCAAAAATCTTAAAAGTGGATGATGTTGTGAGTGTAATCTTGAATGAATAAATTCGTAGGAAAAGCACAGGTGAATCATCAGGGAATGCTTTGAGTGTGGAAAGCAGGGGAAGGCAAAGAGAGAAGATAGAGCATGGGAGATCAAGGTCAAAGATAGGCAGGAGATCCAAGTCCAGGTATGGCAAAATAACCTGCTGGAAGTGTGGAAAGCAAGGGCACTTAAAGAGAGATTGTTGGTTGGGTGAAGATCAACATCCTTAACAAGAGTGGGCCAGTAGTATCCCATTTTGATAATACATTGAGTAGTGGCTTTTCCTCCTAGGTGGTCACCACAGACTCTCCTATGATACTCCTCCAATGCAAGAGTGGTGTCTTCAAGGGCTAGGCATTGCATCAACACACCATCTAGACCTCTCTTGCATAATACAGCACTTATAATGATATAGTGAGTATCAATCTTATAGATATGATAACATTCTTGTAAAGGAGTGTTGATTGGGATTAAATTGAGTCTAAAGGTAACAAATAATGTCTTGATACTAATCACATTAAAATACCTCAATCTGATCGATTGAGTAAACCATCTCATCACAAAAGGCATCATTAACTAATTACATATTAGGTTTAGGTAACAAGCACTCAAAAATTTGATCGACTATAGCTAAACCCTTGGTGGACTTTTAGTTAACAATGCAAAGATTGAACTCTTGACAAATCATGATCCACCTCATAGTCTTGCCAATAAGGTGTGTCTTATCAAAAAAGTAGCAAAGTGGATCAAATTGGATAATCATGTTGGTGGTTTAGCCAAAAATGTAATGTCTCAACTTCTTCTTAGTGAAGATGAGGGATAGGCACTACTACTCAAAAATAGAGTAGTTGAGCTTAGGGCTAACTAGAATGGAAGAGATGTAGTAAAAAACTCTCTCTACGAATGTCATCCTTTTGACATAACATGCCTCTAATGGAAAGATCAGTGATAGAGGTGTACAAGATGAACTCGTGACCCTCGATAGGTGCCATCAGGATGGGAGGATTATAAAGCATGTGCTTCAATTCCTCAAAATCCACTTGGACTTTAGTAGACCATGAGAATGGGGTGTTATTATGTAAGAGACATGTGAGGGGTATGGATTTATGAATATACTCCTCAAGGAAATGTCTAAGGAAGATGAGTCTTCCAAGGAAAGACTACAACTAAATGATATTATGTGGGGGAGGCATCTTAAGGATTTCCTTGATCTTCACAAGATCTACCTCAATGCATCTTTGAATAATGAGAAAGACAAGAAGCTTTCCATTAGACACATTAAAAATGCTATTCTTAGGGTTAAAGCTGATGTGATACTCCCTGAGATGCTCAAAGATGATCTTGAGGTCTCACATATGCTTATCTCACTTATGAGATTTACTAAGGAGGTTAGCAACATAACACTCCATAATTTTGTGGATGAGGTCATGAAAAATGTGGGTTATAGCACACTAATACATGTCTCCAACATTATTTAGAATAAAAGGCATGATGGCATAATAGAAAGTATCCCATGGGGTAGTGAATGTCATCTTATGCTGGTCTTTAGGTACAATTTAGATTTGGTTGTACCCTGAGAATCCATCCATAAGGGACATGATCTCAAAACCAACTATGAAGTCTATAATCTAGTCAATCAAAGGAGTTGGAAATTTATCCTTTAGATAAGCCATATTGAGATCTTGAAAGTTAATGCAGATTTAAACTACTCTTTTCTTCTTTAGAATAGGGATGATGTTGAAAACCCATTAGGGTTAGTCAACAACTTGGATGAAACCAACTCAAATGAGCCTTTCAATCTTAGCCTTGACTAACTGGGAGACTTTAACCTCTATTGGTCATTGATTTTGGAAAACAAGATGGGTCCCATCATCCATAAAGAGGTTATGAACAATGATGTTGGGATCCATGCCCTTCATATTGATGTATTCCCAAGCAAATACATCCAAAACTTCATGCAAAAAAGTGACCAAGACATCTCTCTCCTCTAGACTATGGCTAGCACATATCTTAATGATCTTATGCCTTGCTAAAGTGCCAATGTTGACATCTATAGATCCTTCAACATCCATATCAATGCCTTCTTAAAAACACTTAGGCACAAGAGGGAATGATTGGTTTAACACCTTAGGTTTAACTACTAGGATATTTACCATAGGGATTTCATGGGTTGGGCCATCAAAGAGAAATTTCCAAACCTAAATGATCAAGTGAATAATGGTACATATAATAAGACCACATTATAGTGATGTATGCCTTTCTCTCCTTGAACATGTTATGTGCCATAACATGAATGAAATAACACTCAAGATTATATTTAACTAGTCTAATGGTTTCAATGGGAGATGCATTGAGAAAGCCTATACTCTGATGATAAAAGTGCAATGTGAGGGGAAACTAAACATCTAGGGAGACATCTTGAAAGAGGTCTCTATGAAGAGAAGAACTATTCTAGCATCATGGAGTGAAAGAGGGAGTTGTCTAATGTGTGGTAGAATTTGATGGAATGAACATTGATCGATACTCGACTAGATCACAATGTTCATCTTTGAGAAACTTAGACTCAAAATCAAGGGGTATGGGAATCCATAGATCCCCATGAGGAAATAACCAAAATCTTACTTGAGGGATTTATCTTTGCATAAATCAATGCCCAAGGATCTGGGTTAGCCTCCATGGTATGAACCTCACCTTCATGCATGAACTGAACCATGTGAAATGTGGTCGATGTAATGGCCTATATGGTAGCAGTTTAGGGATGGCCAAGAATCATGTTATATGAAAGATATAAGTCTAACACACAAAAATCAATCCTAACTACCTTGGGGCTAAACTTGACCTAGAGGTTCACATTTCCCATCAATGCAACTAAATCATTATTAAAACCAACATAGTTATGGTGAAAATCAAAGATCTTCTTATGATTGATCCCAAGCTTGTTAAACACATGCAGGGGCATGATATTCAATGTAACTCCTTTGTCAATGATGCATCTCTTAACATGATAGTCATCAATGGAGGTCTTAATGTAGAGGGGGTATTGAGCCCTCTTTATAAGAACCAAAGCATCTATCAAAGGGGTAGGGTTGAAAGATAGGATGGGAGGATGAGGGTGCTCTTGATGAATTAGAGTTGAAAAACACTTCAACATCATCCCATAGTAGGCCCTCATAAGAGAGACTAAGCTCATCAAAGATGAGGTCCCTTTACTCATGACAAAGGTGAATAAGGTTCCAAATAGAGATCCAAGCTGAGAGGCCTTGTAACTCCTCTATGATGGATTAAGGACATTATCAAGCTTAGGGAGGGATGTTATGCCAAAAGTTAAATCTTTATTTAGGATTCCCTACCCCCATGGGTTGGATAGTAGGCCCAGCACCACTAATCTCTATAATAGGGTTGGTGACCTAACTTGAGTGCATGTTGAAAAAACAATCATACCCAATAGAGGCCATGTCAATAGAATTAATGACCCTGCTGCTCTCACACTTAGATTTCCCTTTTAGGTCAGCTTGGGAAGAGAGGTCATAAGAGGTAAAAGAGCAAGAGGGGGAATGAGGTGCCTTAGCCTTTGATTTATTATTTTTATTCTTCTTCTCCTCCTTGTCATGGTTAGGTAGAGGCTCCTTGAACACATTCAATTTTTGGCTGGGTTCTATAAGTGTCAATCTCTGAGATAGAGGCAAGGCTTATGCACCAAACTTTTGGGTAACATAGTTGGCATCATCATGGCCCTTCATCTAATGGAAATTTAAAAACTTGGTGGGGTCAGAAGGAAAGACCATTTATTATTTTTCTATGCTTAATTTAGAAGCCTTCTTTTTAGTTGGTTTCTTACTCAAAGCATTCACCTCATGGTTATCTTTCTTATCCTTCTTCTTGGGAAGACAATCAGTGACACCATCTCTGGTTACATTATGGTTATGATCACATGAAGAGGATGACTTTTGGGTTGTCATAGTCTGTATGCCCACACACACCTCAAAGACTTCAATATTTAGATAGTCATTAACAACTTTATCATATGAGGTGGGCTCACACTTGAGGAACTCAACATGAACCTCTTGCTTCAATGATCATGTGAACATGTCATAAATTTGATCATCCAAGAACCTTGTCCCATATATATGGATGATTGAAAACCACTAACACACAAAATCAAAGTTATAATCACCCTTGGCCTATGCCATAAAGTTAAGTGATTGAATGCTAAGGTTAATTTCTCTAGATATATCAAAGTACTAGAGGATATCATCCAAAAGGAGCTAAAAAATAGAGAGAGAATATAGAGGTAGATTTTAAAACCAAATAAGAGATTCAACTCATAGAGAATGAGCAAATAAGTTGAACATCATGCCTTCATCTTGTTCCCAATATATACATTCCATTATGAATGTCATAATATGCTCTACGGGACTGGAGTCTTGAGTCCCATTGAACTTAGGTAGTTTAGGGATAAGAGTATGAAGGGGAATAACATGTACCCAAGAGGATAGATGATTCCTATGGAGATCCTCATAGGAATGGTTGATAGTGGGCTGGTGATGAGCTCTAGGGGGGCTTGTGATGGTGATGATGTTGCTGATGCCAGTAGACATCATCATAACCTTGATCATAGAGAGGATGATTCCATGGTGGCTCTTGACATGGGAGATGCTCATGGTGGAAATCATCTCTACCATAGGGTGGGGAATGACCATGAGAATAATACTATTCCCTATGGGGATGATGGGATGATGTGGTATAATCATGAAAATGGTCATGATGACATAGGTCTTCATGATGCTAATTATATGTCATAAGATGAGGGTCAACCTAGGGGCATTGATTCATGGGATAAGCATCTTATGGATCTCTAGTTTGTAGGTGGTGATTGAAATCAACACGCTTATCTAAAAATTAAAAAGATAGACTAGGAAGATGTGAGGACTCCTCATGATGGATATGCCTCAACGAGTTGGAATACGTATGACTGATAATATGAAAATGTGGGGTATCTTGTTTTAAAGTCTCCTACCAAGAAAGAGGTGGGGAACTCATGCAAGAACCAGTTGAAGCACTCAAAACTAAATGGGTGCAAGCTCTTTCTCTAGAGAAATCATGTCACCTACTCCTAGGGGAAAAGGTTATACTTCATTCACCTAAAGGCATATATGATAATCATCAATGATTACACATAGCTCATCAGGTCTCAGTCATGCAAGGGGATCCTCATCACCTTGAATGGGTGAATGAGTTGTGGTATGAGGTTGAGGGGAAACATCCTCAAATGAATGAAGCTTGGACTAGTGAAAAAGGGACCAAGTCTATTGGTTATAGATCTATCAACCTTATCCTCTTTAGAATGCAAGAGGGTCTAGATCACCATGATGGGTTGAGGGAAACTCCTAGATCCTATGGTGTTTATGTCATTCCATTGTAGCTATAACCTACTCATGGGTGAGCTCAGGGATAAGGCCCTAAATCTAAAGAGATTGGAATCCCAAGGGTGGGAGGTCAGCCATGGATACAATTAAACAAGATCAATATAAGAGATAATAAAAAAGGAAAAAAAAAATAACTAATAAGGATAATGACAGAACCAAAGTAGGACAAAAGAATCAAGGCGAGAGATGAAATATACCTAAAATCAAAGCCTAACAACTAATAGAGGAGAGTTGGATAAGAGATATCTAAACAAGATATAAATAGCATGAGACCATATATGGGGTCCCACCAAGTGTGCTAGAATGTATCTCTAATAATTTGAATGAAACCACCAGTGTTTGGTAGGGTACACAGGGTGCTTAAACAAACAACCAGAAGGCTATAGGGCTCAATGCTTCTATGGGCTATCAAAGATCTATAGAGGCTATCCAATTTTAAAGCTTGCACTAAGTTATAGATATACTTATAAAATAGGTTAGGGAAATCATGATCAATCACACAAAGGATGAAATTATCTCTAGTGGTTATAACCATAGTAAAGCAAGTAGCTAAGACTAGAACACTAATTTACTTTCAAATTATGAAAATAATAATGTTGAATAAAGAGAGCTAACAAGCAATGTGTAAAATTAGAAGTAAAGGCACTTTCAAGCCAAATGAAATATGTTTTAGGAATTAAAGACATTTTCAAGCAAGGGTACAAGATCATGTGTAATACAAGTTTGAGCTAACTCTTTATTTTCAACACTATTATTCCCTAGTAATGCAATTTTCTAGTTTAAGTAAGAAGAGATATTATTTATGCAAGTTGTATAGATTGTTTTGAGAATTTAGGATTATACTATGTAATGAGAAACATTTCCAAAGAGAGCATGACATGTAATGGAAGATATTTTAAGCAATGAAATATATTCTTAACCACATACAAATAATTAAAACAAGCTATCCTAGATAATGCCCTAAACAAGCTAGATAATGCCCTAAATAAGCTAAATAATTAAAACAATCAAAACCTAACATGTATAATACTATAAAAAAAAAGAGTTTCACTTTGCATAACAAATTTACCTCATATAAAACTCAAAATAAGTGCGAAAAATTTATACCAACTGATTATCCAAGCTAAGAAGCAATGAAGGAGGAGGATCAGACTATGTGTAGGTTGAGTCCAAACTAAGAGCCAAAAGCTATGGAAGAGTTGAAGGAGAATCTACCAACTAAGATAGAGCTAATGTAAGGAGAAAAATAATAGGTGAAATGGAGTCTTGAGGGATCTAGGAGAAACCCAAAAGCTTTAGGAACATTTTAGAGAGGAATGTGAATCACCAAGATAAGCTATAGAATAGTAAGACATCCCCTATCACAATGAAAGCCAAGTGTGCCAAGCAAAAACCAGGTGAGATTCAATACGGTAGCCAAAATTTGAGTGTGACGATCAAGTGGGAAAATTAGATAAAAAATTTAAGAGAGATTGACTCAAATGAATGATAAAGTGACATATATCTCAACCCTAATCTACCAAAAAGGTAAAAAATAGCCAATTCTATCCATTTGGGCCCAAATAGGGACCTTTTGTGCATGTCTTGTCTAGGTCATGGCCTAGGACACAAATTTCATGAATTAAATATGTGGCCTAGGCCATGGGTTTCCTCCGTAGACCATGGCCTAGGTTAAATGGCCACTCTAGGTAGTCAACAAGCCTCTTAAAGGGCCCTGAGAGGCATCTAGAGGGCCTGTCTGGCACACAAAATGTAAGGGATATGTTAAGAATGTATATGGGATGATTGTATGATTTGGGAAAGGTTAAAGTGAGTGGTCTATGCCCTTAAATCAGTATAACCAACGTTGGTAGTCTACATGTGATTTGATGTGTAATCATATGGAGAAGTAGGGTCATGGGAAATATGATTATAGGTTGTAGAATAACAAGAAATTAATTTTAGTGAAAAAGCATCTATTCCTCCATGGGTAATAAAAAACATTAAGATTGTGATAAGAAAAATCAAAGAAAAAAAGAGAAATATATGCAAAAGTAGTTTTTCCCTCTACAAAGAAGCATAAGGATAATGTTGACACTTCATATTATCAAATAATGAAAATACATCTAGGAAAAGCTACAAGGGAAGGAATGAAGGAAGATGTTCAAATTGCTATTGGCACTTTTTTTGAGAAAATGGACCATGATAAAGTTACCAAAGATCAAATCAAATAGAAAGTTGAACAATTGAAAACATTAGTTTAGAAATTGAGTAATCCAATTCAATATTCTTCTTCAGTTTTTCATTATATCTAAAAATTGAAACATTAAATGTGGTATAAGAAATTAGAACCATGGGTAAAGCAACAAAAGATTGGTTATAAGAAATTTGGTAATTGGGAATCAATTTTATTCAAGTTGTAATGGATCTATGTTTTTAGATCTAATCATAATATGATGATGCATTAAAAATGTAAGAGAAGTATATTAAAGAGGTGTAGAAATGGGAAGATTTTCTTCTTGAATTTAAAGAATTTTATAAAGCTGATTAAGATGATCTTGTTTGAGCAAAAGTGATTGATAAAAATGAAGCTTTATATCTCACTAAATTTCTTGGAGTTGTGAGATCTAGAATCTGTATCAGTAGAGAAGGTATCAATAATTTATTTAATTCTAAATCCATGGGAGGGGACATTATTCTTAAAATAATAGGAGCTCTTGATAAATTTTACATAATCACTGACAATGATAGGAAAGTGATCTCACCAAAAATTATCATCAACCAGTTTAAGAAGAATATTGAGGATATTTTGACTCCTAAGTCTACTTTCAATTTTAGATCAATTCGTTAGTTGGTCAAGTATCAGTGCAAATTTGATAATCTCAATGTAATAGTGAAGAAGCATTATGTCAAAATTGATAAAATGGTGGAGTGACATTGTGATGAAAAGGTAGATTTCATGTATTTAGATGGTCCTGATGAAGAGAAAGTCCTTGAGATAATGAAAAGATTTAAAAATAATCAAAGTGAGAATAAGAAGCTCCAAAAACATTAAGAACAAGTTCCTATTATCCTTATTGAAGAAGTGTTATGATTGTGATGGGTGGATTTCACTAATGCCTCTAGGTTTTGGTGTAATGGTTCATTACATTTGGTATCAAAGCCTTCACCTAGATTCAAGTCATGGAGAAGGTGGCTATGCCATCATGGTAGTGTTCATCTAGGGCTCATACATGTAGGGGATACTTGTGTATGGGCATAAATCTAACCCAGAGTCTGGGTTTTAAAAACATGGTGAGATGTTATGATCCTGATGGGTGGATTTCACTAACGCCTCAAGGTTTTGGTGCAAAGATTCATTACAAAAAATGGTTTGATTCATCATAGATGTTTTCTTAGGTCTGTAAATTAGGATTTTCAAATCATGTTATGTATTTATGATTTGCACATTATATCTCATGTAATTGTATTAAGGGCTTTTTGCAAGTTGTAATTTCTGCAAATTTACTATTGCACTTTTTCAAGTCATGTAAAATTTTTAACCTACTTTTGCAAGTTGTGAAAATCCCAAAGAAAATTTTCAAGTTGTGTAAATTTCTTATTTCATTTTTACAAGTTTTCAAATATGCAAAATTATTAATGTATTTTTACAAGTCCCTGATATGCAAAAAAATGTTTACGCACTGTAATTACCTAATTCAAGCTATAAATATGAGTTACATAGTCATTTATAAGGGTATTAACAGTAAAAAGTTTCTACAAAGAATCCATCGAAGATCAAATACAAAGGAGATATTTTATAATCTTTACGTTTAAGGATTTCTATGTAAATAATGTATGTATTTACTATTTACATGTATTCAAATATTTATCTTCAAAATGTTATCAAAGTTGTTACAAACTAGTCAATAATCATAGGAATTTCATTATAACATTTATTTTTGAATCTATATTTGTAGTTTTCATATTTGGATAAATATCAGTGGGGTTAGAAAGTAAACTCTTTAATTTTTTAGCAAGGAAATACAAGGGATCACTATTTTATGCTATCAGTTATACGATTATTTTGGTGTATGTTATGCATTTTTATAAACATATTTATGTATTTCCTATCCATTTAATTAGAGATATTTTCTATTAGAAATTACACTTCAGATCTCTTGACATTTCCAATAGGTTCCTAAATTCAACTTATTGGTTTTGTTGTCTTTCCTATGTTTTTAAAATATACTTTCCCTATAAGATATCTCTATCATCTTTTCCTTTCTCCATCATTTTCATAAGTTTAGGTTAAAAGTACCACCCTAATAAAAATCAAATTTCTTGTAAATATTTTCCATTATAACATAACTTTAGATTTCAATAAAGGTAAATCCGCCTATTATTAGGAGAGGGATTTCATCCCTTGACTATTGATAAGAAATGCTTATTTTTCCTTCAACAAATTTTTACACCAACACTGATGAGAGATACTCTTGAGTATCTTGAGAATCTATAATATCAATTTCTCATCCAAATAGAAGCACTAACTGTAGGCAATCATCCAAGGTAAAATCAAAATGTGAAGGCACAAAATTCAGCTTCAATGCATGGCATACTAATCTAAAAAAATTCTTAAAGACCATCAGTGTGTAAGCTATGTGATTATTTCAATTATTTTTCATGCACACATAATAAATAAAATTTACCCAAATGATAATTTTTTTTGAAAGGGGATAGATTATTTAATTTGGCTTAAGTTAGAATTCCATGGGCATTGCTTTACTACCAACCAAACATTCATAGCCTTGATAGAGATACCTCTGGTCCCTTTTGAATGCCTTGATCCACTACCAACCAGACTAAAAAGCCTATGGTAGAGGCTTCCAAGATCACCCATTCAAGGATAATTTTGAGCTTCCACATTTTAGTTCAACTTATTTTGAAAGAGGTTTTACTTTTCCATTCGTGGAGGGTTTGGGACCAAGCCATGGGTTTGAGGAAAGAATCAGAAGGCTTATGATAAATAAGATAAATCAGAATTAAATAAAGTCTATATTTTTTATTTTTAGATATTTCATTTAGTGCCTTTGATAGTATTTAAACAAGAAAAAAGGCCTTTATAAATTGATATGTTTCATTCCAAATCATTGGCCATCAGTGTTCTAAGAATACAACAATTTATGAAAGCATTCAAACAATAATTTTCACATTTACTCATAGGAATGTCATTGATGTTGCTTACATATAAGTCTCTCATTTATCAAAAATTGATAAATTAAGGGAGTCATTAGGTTTAAATAGTAGGTTCAACTAAAAAACCTATGGCACACAACTGAACCAAGCACTGAAAAGTAAGAAAAATAAATAAAATGTAATAAAATTTAAACCTATACTAAAATAAGGGACATGAAGAAAAACAAACCAATAAAGTAAAAATAAATAAGAGAGTATTTATAGGGTCTTCCAAGCTAATTCAGGTCTAGAAGTAGTGTTTGAGGAATTTTCCATTGATGAGAAATGGGACATCCTCACCAGTTAAACACCTTAGATAGAAATAATGTTCATCTAGGATTTTATAAATTAGATAGGGACCTAACCACAATACATTAATTTTTTTGTGATGTCCCTTTTGTTCATAAGCCTTATCCCACACAAGGATAAGGTCTAAGACTATTTTTTTTTATTTGGATTATTTTTCAAACCAATGTTTGGCAATCCCTTGGTGTTAATTGAAGTGCAATAAGGTTGTATCACATTTTTCATCCAACTGTATAAGATTCAAGAGGTGGGCCTCCACCTGGTCACCTATTCCCAAATAATCAACCATAATTACAAGGTATGAATCCTTAAGTTAACTATAAAAATAGGGTGTTGTCCATAAACTAAGTGGTAAGGAGAAGTGCCTAAAACTATTTTAATTATAGTCCTATTAGCCCATAATGCAAACTTTAAGACATTATACCAATTCCTAGGATTCTTTTCTAGTGTCATCTTAATTATGTTTATCAAATTCTTATTAGTGGATTCACCTAGTCCATTTCCTTATGAATAATAATTATTAGAGAATTTAAAGATTACCTAGCGATCATATACCCATTCCAAGAATTGAAAATAGGAGAAAGTGGGGTCATTATCACATAACAGTGCATAAGGCATACCAAACCTTGTGATGATGTGATCTTCTGGGAATTAGATAGCTGTGTCAGTTGTGTAATCATTGAATGGTTAAGCCTCATCCCAATGAGTCTAGTAGTATGTGGTTGTGAGAATAAATTTGTGGCATGTAGAATAATTCTCATTAGTTTTTACCATAAAATCTAGTTCCCACTTTGTAAACAATCGAGCTTTAACTACTAGCAATAGAGGCATTGACATGGTGCATTCTCTATGTATAGATTTTTGACATGTGTGGAAATTTTGAACATGTAAATGTGCATCTTTAAATATATCCATCCATTAATATCCTACTCTTAATATTTGGTGCACTGTGGTATCACCAAAACCCTGCCCAATCCCATATTTTCCATGAAAATCACTAAGCACACCTATTAAGACACCTCAAATAAATGCCTTGGTGGTTCCTTTTGTAAATCACACCAAATTTGATCATAAAGTGGCCAATATTCAATTGCAACACCCTTATTTGTATATAATTCAAATTTTTTGGGCATTCATTGTTAAGTAGATAATGGACTACATCTTTGTACCAATCATCATTGATGATGTACTCAATCTTTTATTGATGGCAAGTGATTTATGGATCCAATTCCACCATAGTTCTAATAAGTTATTATCCTCTCACAATAATCATTGACTAAAGTTAAAGGTCAAAATCTTGAAGGATAATCATCCACTTGCCTCTTCACTCACCTAATTCATTCTGCATTAACATAGATTTGACTATTGGTTCAGGAATAATAATAAAATATCTACTACGTAATATGTAATGATGGAATTTCTTGACAACCTTGATTAGCACAAAAGCCTTATTATCCATCACTGTGTATCTTAATTATACATGCCCCATAGGTAAGATCATAAATGAAATGAGTCATTCATCTCCAACTCCTTTTCTTTATGTCAAAATAACATTAGTCGAATGCTCTAAAGTGAAGGACTAAATATAAAAAGGTTGTGTGTAATCAAGGCTGATCAACACTAGTGTGTGCATAATTACCTTTTTGATTTGGGTGAGATATATTTGCACTTCACTTGTCTATTTGATTTTATAATCCTTATTGAGTATGTTATTCAAAGGTCTATCTCTGTAAATATAGAGATGAACCTCCTCATGAATTTAATCTTGCCAAAAATTTATTTCAGCTCCTTCTTCATGTTAGGCAATGGGATTTCTAGGATAAGTTACATTCTCTCAAGTTCTATTGATATACCCCACTAAAAAATGATATGGCCTAATAGTTTCCCCTTGGTGACCCCAAATATATAGTTCTTTGGGTTTAATGAGATTTTATGGTTTCTACATAACTGTAATGCTTCTCTTAAATCTTTTACATGATCCACCCTTTTCTTGGATAAGATTGTCAAATCATCCATATATACCATAATAAACTTGACCATAAGGTCTTTGAAATCTATGTCCATGTACCTTTTAATGTAGCACTAACATTGATAAGGGCAAAGGGAATTCTCTTATAATCAAAGGTGTCCCACTTGGTTGTGAATGTTGTTTTGATCTAGTCTTCATAGCGACTACTACTTGATCATAACTAGAGTATCCATCCATGAAGGACATCATCTATGTGCCATTCACAATTTTTATAACTTCATCTAATGAGGAAAATGGGTAATTATCCTTTTTATATGACTTATTAAAATTGTGAAAAATAAACACGAAGTCTGATCTCCTCCTCCTTCACTAGTACCAAGTTTGTAACCCATGTGGAGTGCCTAACCAGAAATATGATTCTCACTACAAATAATTTTTGCACCTATTTAAAGATTAATGACTCAAGTAGTAGATTAACCAACCTATATCTCTACCTAGATGGATTGAATATTGGATTTAGGGGGATTATGTGTGTCAAAATAGAAGTCTTGAAGACTTTTAGATCTTTGTAGCTCCATGAAATCACATCTATAAAATATTTAAGGGCTTGTACCATTTTTAAATTCTCTTTTAGAGTATTCACTGTGCCTAAAAGTACACTTTTTGGATTGTTTTCATCACCCAATTTTATAATGCTCATGTAACATGAATTTACAAAGGGTCAACTTATTCTTTCCTTTGGATAATCCATCTCGAATAGTCTCTTAAGTGGGACAATCCCATTGGGTATGATGTTTGTCTTTTGGTTCATGGTCCCATCCTCATATAGCTCAAAGTCTTCTCGGCCATATTCATTAATAATCTAATTGAAAAATACCTTTGTATTGGTGATGAAGTCAAATATGCATTGGTCATCATTAAAGACTTGAAGATTCATGATATTATCAAGGAATGAGGGGCTAAAGACCATCACTACTGAGTTTCTTCTCATCCTTGAATTTGTAATGGGCTCAAGAGTACTTGTAGTAGTAGCTAGTGTATCTAATATGTAGTTCTTTTATTTAGGTATAGTTTTAATGCCAAATGCATCAAAACATTATATTAGATTTTAGACCCAATTTTTTGGTATCTTAACAAGCATTTATTATTGCATTAATATTAGCTCCTCACTTGTTTAACCATTAATTTTGATTCACCCAATACTCTAATGTTCTTCACCTTCTTTCCCAAGGTAAATTAAAGTTCATGGACTAACACTTCATACTCAAACACATTATTTATATAAGAAAACTATAGGCAATATGAAACCAAATAAGACTTCCCTTTAGGATTAATCAATACAACTCTAGCACCACCCACTCTTAGACTTAGAACCATCAAAATCTAATGTCCATAGGTCATATTCAACTATGCACTTTGGTGGTCTTTGAAATGGGAGTGTAGCTAGAATGTTAACTTTTGTGCATACTCCCTCATCTTTGATTGAACACCCATTTTGCTTCTTAGTTCATGAGGGTCCTTTAACCATATTTTCCATGCTAGGGTTAGGTCTATGGGTATCTAGATTTATCTTTCCCTCATTGGAAGAGCCTAAGATGAAATCCTTGGTCTTATTAACATCACCTTGTTTCACATATTCATTCCCCATCAATCCTACATTAAGCCTCCAAATAACTAAGATGTTTATCCATATCAGTAAGAATGGAGTTATCCATTGGAGTTGTTTCATCTTGTGAAGAGCATAAAAAATCGTCATTCCTACATAAGTCATCGAATTTCAAATTCTCACTTGCTAGAAATACATCTTGAAGTGAAATCATCTCTAAGGAATAATAAAAATCCTCTTCATATAACTAGTCTAATTCCTCTAATTATATATTTTGTTATATGTTAAGCATGTTAATAAAGAGACTATCATGGGCTCTATCTTCTTTGTCCAATAATTAAACTCCCATTTTTTATTCTTTATAAAGGACCTCATTTGTTTGGTTATATTCAGTGATCATATGTGTCATCTTTGATTCTCACTCCATTCTGATTTGGTTAGGTAACACACACCATAGTATCCAAATATGGATAATGTCAGATTCCATGTAGACACTAAATATTCTTGAATAGTCTTGACTTAGTAACATGCCATAAGCATAAGGGATATCCACCACTTAGATATCAATGAATTGCTAAATCTTTGGGTATGAGGTGAATTACAAGTGTATATGATTTATTTCCCCTACTACCTTCACCTCTATTTTATCTAATTGGACTAATTTTTTATTGAATTTGGTAGGTGTAAGACCTAGATGTTGGTAGATAGCATATGGCATGACATTTTCAACCAAGTAATTATGTAAGTTCTTCTCAGAGATTCTAACTATTAGGAGAAAGGGTGGAGTCTCAATTGTTTCCTTATATAAAACAACATCTGCATCATAGTTTTCACAAATTCTTTCCCCTTATTACTAGAAAATTATTTTAAAAGTAACTCCCTCTTATCATGCATTTACAACAATTCAAACATAGTAATGTTAGCTCTAGTTTTCTTCAAATCTTCCATAATGTCATAACTAGGTTTGACTTGTTCTTAATATTTTCTAGGTGGAGTATGTGTCACATAGTTATCTGGCTGATAAGAGATGGGAGGTCCTTTAGATAGGGGAGGATTATTGTTTGAGTTCATGTTAGGTGGGACTTGAGTGTTTTCTGGAGGAGTAGAGGTGGTTAAAATATTATCTAATTTACTCCTAAGCTGATAATTGTTCCCCTTTTGGAACTGTTTAAAAGCATGGATCTCATCTAAATTACCTGCAAGCTATTTTTATCCTCAAATGTAAATTCATAGTTCTCTAACACCAGGTCTATGCCTAGGATTCCTCCATCTTAGTTTTATCATTTAGAGTAGGCACTATTTCCATGTTATTTGTCTCCTTTTGGAAGATGTTAGAGGCATCTATAAACTCAACAAAATTGGTCTCTATATGGTTAGCTACAGTATACACTCTACACTAAGTGTCTAAAGCTAAATATGTGAAATTCACTGAATAAGAAGCACTATTAATGTTCTAATTATTATTTTTGAGAGAATTGGGCACATTCCCATTGTTAGGTCAGGTGTTCCATTATCTATTAGGCCTATAGAAATTGAAATTCTTGTCTGGCGACATGTTTGCATATTGATTTGAATTTTGAGGTCCTTGTCTATGTAAATTGATCATGTCATTAGATAAGTATATGACCATTTTCCTCAGATTATCTATCTCAGGGTCTATTCCACCATTTAGTTGATTTATAATTTGTTATTGTGGGTTCATTGCATGTGTATTAACATTTAGAAATGTTGGGGCAATATGCTATGCTATATCAAGGGTGTTATTGGTGAAATCTTGATTTTTCAAAAATGAGGGTACTACCAATGGGTTGTTATTAGATGCAAAATAGTCACCAGTACTTGGTATGGTAGATGTGTTATTATAAGCAACTAGGATAAGCTAATTTTTAGTTATGTATGGGAAAGCATGGTTTGAAGGCACATAGGGCTGACCATCAGGGATGTGGTTCATTAGCATAAGATTATACACTCAGATTAGACTTCCATGTAAGGCTCCCAAGATAGGGTTCATTAATGGGGTGCCTTAGTTGAGAGCTTGATTAATCATGGGAACCAGGTTATAAGCTCCTAATTTTCCTTAATATGGTAAAGCACCTACATTATATACATGAGGTATTATTTGGTGTTTTATGTTCATAGCTTCATTATAGGCTAATGATAGGGGAAAATGTGTAACTGGGGTTATTATAAGGAAAATTTATGTCAAAGGATATAGAGCCATCAAGTAGGTCTAGATGGAAGAGCCCTACACTAATATGTAGGGGTATTTCAACCTCTAGTATAGTTTTTCAAACTGAGCATTGAACATGCTCAAGGGTTTATTTGGTTCTCTCTTAGCAGCTATGAAATGATGGTATAAAACAATAGGGTCGATGGGGAACCTAAAATGGTTTAAAAATATGACTTATAGACCATTAAAAGAGGTTATAGACCCTTTTGGTATCCCAAGTTCCAAGCATAAGCCATCTCCCTTAATGAATAAGTAAATAACCTGAAGTAAATGTCCTCATGTTGCACCTACATTC
The DNA here is from genome assembly GCA_037957365.1 of Torreya grandis. Lineage (NCBI taxonomy): Eukaryota > Viridiplantae > Streptophyta > Pinopsida > Cupressales > Taxaceae > Torreya > Torreya grandis. The sequence continues at coordinate 1,503,931 of JARHVA010002908.1, read as the reverse complement.
TAATAAAGGAATCCTTGCATGCTTGTATATGCTCTTCAATTGTTTGATGTCCTCCAACTATGAATTTAGGATAAAAATTGTCTAAGTTATTTGGTAGCTCATGCATAATCCTTGGAACATTCATAGGGGACCCACCTTGGCCAAGACATGTCATTGGATTGGCCTTTAGTATATGCTTGGGAAGCACTAATGGGATAAATAAAGGAGTGCTTGTAGTTGTAGGTGAATTACTTGGTGATTGGATTGGATTAACTTTCCTTTTATCTTTGTTATCTCTTAGCTTTCTATGATATTTGAACTCTAAAAGCTCTAAATCTATCCCAACAGACTTAGATATTGTATTTATCCTCCATCTTTCTAGCTTAAATTATGGTATAGCTTAGTGTGAAAGTAAAGGTTCCTAGAATGTCCTAGTTTGGGCTTTGGATGTGATTCAATTTGTGTGCATGGGGGGGCCTCCTAGTGCTAGAACATGTTGGTGGTGTTTTTGACACAACAATAATTAGGTAAGGTTTTGTTAAGACTCCACGTCTCCTGAAAGGAAGAAGATCCAACAAAGAAAATGCTTCCCTAAGGTCTAAATGTACCATTTCTTGGTACGTTGACATTCATTTAGCAGGTTGGTATGTAACCATTCCATGCAAGGGGAATTTTTACAAATTAAGTATCTTATAATAGATCTATCTTAGACATTTAGAAAGAGGTTAGAAATTCCTTGGATGATACTCTCAGATCCTAGCCTCAAATAGAAATCATAGCTTTTTAAGATATACATGATAAGCAAATAATTGATTTACAAGTAGATTTATCATGTGTATATATTTAACAATGCTTCAATAATGATAAATAGAATCAAGCAACCAATATTAACATGCATATTTAGATTGCTTTCAACCTAGATTAACTTATCATTATAAATAAAATGGAAAAGAGAAGGGATAAAGAGATAAAAATCCTACTGATACTAAAGATGTTCTTGACATGTCTAGTTAGAGACACCCATTAAAACCAATCCTTGGTTGAGATAGACTTATCACAACTTCAACCCAAGGATGGTGTGAGAGTATGGGAAGCTGACTAGAGAAGAAGAAGTAAACATGACCACCATATACATTTGTAGGAGATGGATTTAAACTCTTAACAACCTTTCAAATATCAAGATATGTACTTTAATTAATAGTATTGGGTGACTACAATCATTCAAGTGGAAGAAAACAATTATTAATATCTAGACTAAAAAGGATAAAGGGAGAGATTATCCTAGAAAGTAGTAAAAAACATAAAGGAAAAAGTATATGGGTTTACAATGTAAATTTTAGTTTGCCATGAGCCAGCCTTGAGAAAGGCAATCAAAATACAATATATACAAAAGGGTGATAGATCCTTCCTTTGAAATTCCTCCAAATTACCAAAAAGAGAGGCCCTACCTTGACTGTAAACTCAACCAAGACAATGCGTGCCAAGGTCATGCCTAGAATGGATGAGCCAATCATTGTTTGGAATCATAAAGTGATTCCTTCCACTCACTTTGTCAATCATGGTTAGGCCATGCTTAGATGCTAGCATGTAAGAGCTTATTTGAACTCTATAACTATTTTTTGGTCTTTATCATGATCTTCTCATGCTTATTACCATTCTACCACTCTTTGATAACTAGTTGATTACTTTGGGATCTACCACTTCACCAAAATTCTCCATGTGTCATTTTTTCCTTGGTTTGGAGTTGTCTTATGTATCTCCTTCAAAATTGCATATAAACCTTAACTTTCCCCATTTTTTCCTTTTTATTTACCTTTATAAATGGATCTTTTGTTGCATTATCCTGAACTTAAATTTTACTTTGGTAGAGGGATCAGACTCCCTAATGAGGACACATATCCAAATCAATAGAATAAATTGAAAGATGAACCTTACAAGATCAAATAAAATGGTTAAGTGTAGATCCTTTGAAGAGGTAACAAGGCAAAAGCATTAAAATGATTAAATCATAAATAGAGAAGCCTTAACTAATTTTAATCAAACATAAGAAATAAATGAAATATTTTACCATTAGGACATAGACATTCACATTAGATAAATTTTGATTTAAACATAGGGATTTCTATATATACACAACATATACATATTTATCATTAATTTAGATTGGGCATCCTAAGATTAAATAATGTCATCATGAAGCTTCCTTGACCAATGAAAATTTGAGATCTAATCCACCAACGTCCTCCTCAAGCCTTCAAATTTTTTGATGTTTGGGAAGACCATCAAATTTAAGCCTATCAAGTGCCACATGTCATGCCCTTATTAGCCAAGAGGCCCAAGGTTTATGATTTGGTGACATGTAGATGTCCATCAAATGTAAGCTTAAGGGAATGATGATGTCATTAGGATGCCATACGATAGTCCTTCATCAAGATGGGTCTATGCTCTAGGTACCTTGATAATTTGAGCCTTTAACTAGTTGCTACATCAATCCCATCCCAATGATCCCAACATTTTAGGATGTCACCACATGGTGACCTCTCGAGCCCTTGAGGCCATAATACTATTAGATGTTTACTAGAGTCTCTATGGTTTTAAGCTCCTGGGATGTCACCATATGGTGACCTGTTGGGCCCTTGGGGCCATTAAACTATTAAAATTTTGTCAGTCTCTCTAGCCTTAGGCTGCCAATATGTTGCCACATGGTAACCTCTTATTCCCTCAAGACCATATAACTATTGCATGTTGATTAATTTCTCATCTATTTAGGTCACTAGGATCATGCCAAGTGGTACAATCTCTGGGCCCTAGGAAACTTGAACTTAGAAACTTTTTGGACTAGCCTAAAACTAAGAATTAATTTGATAGCAACATGTGGAAGGGTTAAGAGGAATCAAAAGACTTGTAAGAATAAAAAATAAAATGGCTAAGGCAAGGACCCAAAAAAATAAAATAGGTTAAGGCAATTTATTGGGAACCTAAACCTCGATGCTTAGTTTAAAAAATGGACACAATACAAGAACATGAAATAACTAATGAATCAATCCTTCTACATAAAATTTTGTCCCACTATATGGAGAATAAATAGAGGCTTTTCAAATGACTAGATAGTCTCAAAACCAATGGTTAAAATAAAGTTATCCTAGGTTATTATTAACTAATTTTACCCCAAGTCAAATTAGGTCAACCCCCTATATATTCAAACTTGTTATAGGGGTCTACTAGGGTGCAAAATGTGTCTCATGGTCTTAAAAAGGACATAATGTGCTTCAGCTTTGTCATAGTTGTATAGTTTGTCCTATGTCATTCTAAGGTTACTTTTGGGTCATTTATTAAACTTGTAAATGTTTCCCATAGAGGAAAAATGTTTTAAAAGCATATATAATGTCCTGTATGTTAGATTTATGTTAGAGATGGAAATTTTGGATTGACAACTGTAGGTGCAACATTGAAAGCAATAAGATCAGACAATTTTAGGTAGTTTCAAGAAGTTTTACAACCTATATAACACATTTGGAAAGTGTGTGATTTCAATAGTGTCTATTTGGATTCCTACAATCCAATTCCATGCTTAGGCAGCTTTAACATACCTAAAATTGATCAAAACCATTCTATCTTCCCTATCACTCTCTTAGATAACCTAAATTAATCAACCGATTTTAGCTTAGTACAGATAGGAAGAGGTGAGTTGCAAAAAATTATTTTGATGGATGATATTAATATTAGTGTACTTAAACTTCATGGTAATAGTTTTAGGTCTAGTATACCATTCTATATGAATCATTGCTAAGAATGTTGGCTTCTCAAAACTACCTACACATCCCCATGGCCTCTAGTTTTCTTCTCTATTTGGATTGTTTGATGCATATAAAGTGTTATACATGGAATTTTATGACATTTTATCCCTTTTAATGTTGTATTGAACTCAGTTGGCATGTATAAATGTGAATATGTTGGTAGAGACATCTCATTTTTCTAGTGGACATCACCATGGAGGTCCGTAGATATTGTTTTCATAGTAGCATAGTTTCTCCCTCTTGTAGTGGTTTTAGATCAAGGGTAACCTATTATTTCCAATCCATATAATCATGATGATTAGTCTTTATTTTAGAATATTAGTCTTAAATAGCCATGGTTGATGAAATGCAAAGCCTAACATTTACACAGTCAGATTTCTCATAATATTCACCTATAGTCAAGTGAAAGAAACCTTGATCAGTCATGATTGATGAAACTAATAAGGTTTTAAGGTGTTAAGAAGATAATGAAGAGAAAAAAATAAGTCTAAGCCATTCAAAGGGTCATAAATTGGTTGTGAAAACCAATTCTTAACACTCAATCTTATATTACATAGTGACACCTATAGGTAGTCTATAATGGCCTGAGTTCAATCCATAGAGGCGTAAGTAGTGTTGATATGAGGATGGTTGAACTCATTTAAGAACTTCATTAAGGTATAATAACATAGATAAAGCCACTGTGATAATGGTGAAGTCATAATATGGTAGACAAAACTAAAACCATGTCCACAGGTTGAGACAGTTATAATTGGGATAACTTAACTTTTTTGAATGAGGGTTTTACCCATAACTAGTGTCATCTTATGATGAATAGTTTGAAGTCTATGTGAGGACTAATAGTTTCATCTTGTAGCCCAAGCATAGGGACAAGGTATTGAAATAAAGGAAAAGTTTTTTGATCAAGATAAGATGATGTGAGTATGCCCCCAATTCAAGCAAGTGTTTATTGTAGATTTTTAATAAGTTGTAATACTTTTGAAACCCAATCGGTCTTTGAAGCACAACAGTGACATAATGGAACCATGGATTCAATACAAAGTGACTCTTTTAAGTTAAATATGAAATAATAACCTTATTAATAGTCAAAGGAGTTGAGGTAAAATGTTTTTACATAGGTCATCACCTACAAGGGCTCTTGTTCCTCCTAAATTATCACCTACAGTTTGACTATAGACATACAAAGTATTTATGGTTAGAGACAAGGTGTTGAGAACCCTATAGGCATAAGTGTTCACTTAGTTGTAAGTAATAAAATTATATTATAAGGATAAAGGGGAAGTAATAAAGTAATAAAACATAAATGAGCACCTACATGTGCCTCACAACTTCTCCTAGATTGCCACCTATAAGTGTATATTATTTGCTACAGTCACAGACTAGTTCTAGCAAAGGAGGCATGTGGGTTAAGAAGGTTGGTAGAGATGTAAGATGTTGAACATGTTTGATACCACTCTCATAGTGGTAGAATCAAATTCATATGATCTTCATGATATAGGGAAAGATCAAGGACAAGTTCTAACTTGTCACTCGGCTTGAGGTTCTAAACCCTACACAGTCATCAAATATAGAAGTCAATCTTGAAGAATTTGTGATGTCGAAGACTCTAGAAAAGTGATCTAACTATGAAAATTTAAAAATATGACCATCAAGACCTATTTAATACTCCCATGGATTTAGTTTTTCTAGATAAATAAGGGAAGTACCCTCTATTTTATCTTAGATAGAGGGCACTCCCAGTCAAGTCAAAGACTACAAGTTTTTGAATTTTGGAAGGATAACATGAGGAGTCTTGGGTGTTGTGAAATGTAATATAAAATTAATTTTAGCATGAAAAAATGTGGAGAATTCTCTTCAATCAGAATGAATACTCAGTGGTGGTTATAAACACACAAGAATATAGTTAGGCCTATTAGGCCTAAAACTAAGCCTAAGCCCTACAGTATCCTAGTTCCATTTATATGACCACAAGATCATTATGAACCATGTGAATGCATTTATGGGAGATTTTAGGATTAGTTAGAACCATTTTTTGTGGGGGATTACATAGAGTGGTCATTTTTGGCCTAAACCTCTTTTAGGGGAACCCATAACACATTTTAAAGCTCGATAGGCCATCTTCAAGCACTCATATCTATATGGACTAATTGCATGGCACCTCAAAGGGATAGGGTTATTTTAGTAGTTTCTTAAACTTGGTTTTAATGGAATTTTTTTAGAGATTTTTATAATTTTATAAACTATCACTAAGAACTGAAACCTTCTAAAACCCTCCTAAAACCTTGGTTTTGACCCGATGGAGAAAATATGCAAGGATATGAACTTAAAGGGGTTAATTTGGTATATAAAGTGATTTAAAATTATTTAATACTCTCTTATGATCTTGGATACCTAATTGTTTTGTACCCTACTTGTATGGATAAGCTAAATTTAGGGTTTTTTACAGGTTTTTTTTTTAAATTTTTCAAGTTCAAAATGGAATTGGTAGGTAAGAGTAATTGAAGGAGGTCAATAAGGAATTATTTTATCTCACTAAACTCATTTATAACCTTGGATAAACATGGAAACCTCTCTGCTACATAGTTTATCACATGCAATGAAAAGACAACATGATTACCTAGTGATAAGATAAAAAGTCTGAATTTAGATATTTTGAGGTCTAACTCATGAAGTAGAAGACAAAAAGGTTATATATATGTGTCCTATCATATCTTACATGGGTTTGGTTGAGAAATTTAAGGTCACCTTGATGACAAATGTGAAGGAGGCCTAAAAGACCAATGAGTGACTGCAAGTAGTAAATGCAAGTGTCATGAAGAAGGCTATCAGTTAGGGGGGCATTTGATGACTATCATAGCTTGTTTCCAGACTCTATAAGATATTACATATGTTTCAACTCTTCATATTTTAGTTTTAAGTAGTCAAGAGATGCTTCATGATGAAGGTAGTTTCAAGAAGGTAGTTTAAGAATCTCTATGCTAGTTTAAGGAGTTTTTCATGCTTCAAGTGGATAATTGTCCAAGAAAACCTTCATGGTATATTCTCCACTATATTATCCAATAATGTAACTAGTCATAATTATTTGATACTTGTTATTGTGACCATTGTGTTCCACTTATTATTTCTCTTCTCACATGCTCTATAAATGCAAGTCATTTTGTCTTTTGTAATCTAATACACACCTGGTATGGTGAAGCCTTGTTGGTTTAGCAACTTGTTTTTCTTTGAATAAGAAATTTGAAGTTGATTTTGTCTATAAAATATTTTTCCTAAGTGTGTTAAGTGGTCTCATAAAGTATATGTGTTTATTGGGTGTGTCTTGAAGTGCGAGAGGGACTAGTAATGTCTAGTATCAGACCTTGTTTTCACCCACCTCTAGATGTTCATAGCAATTTGCCTCTATAAATAAATACTTATGCTAGAAGTATTATGAGTTAGGGTTAATTTTGATAGTCTTCATTCTTAGTGCATATGAAAGTGTATTTTTGGACTAAAATTTTGGTGTATCACCTCATTAGTATAGGTTTCTATTATATTTCCTTATTCCATTTTCACCCTAAGTAAACAATTATTGTAGGTGATAAATTATAAAAGACTAATCTAGGGAGCTAGCCCTTAACCTAGAGGTTTACCTCTACTATAGGTAACCTACATGCCTAGAGGTAATCACATGTTGCCCAAATATTGGAGTAGGATTAAACAACCTCTCTTAGGGTATAAGATTTTGTGACAATAATTCTAGCACACCTGGTGAAACCAAGGTCCAAAAGAGTATAAAAATTGTTGGTGTGTTCTTCCTACTATCAGTTTGTGGAAGCATTCAAGCAAACACCAATGGTGACTCTGAATGTAATCATTTGGTTGTAAGTAGCCCAGGTATCTATTATTGAAAATTTTGATCAATTATTATGTTTTTTTTAACTCATGAAGTTGATATGAATGGTTATGATTATAATACATACTATGCACCTCCCCATCAACCTTGTTATGACCCATGTTATATCCTTTAACAACCCTATCAAAGTTGTCATCAGTCATATGAACCATGGTAGCCCTATGATCATCATTTCCCTCTCCATATGAATATGTTGTTCTTTAACAACCCTATTAAGAAGCCTATGAGGAAGGATATAAAAAAAAGTATCAAAAAGTGCCTCCCTATAATCCCAATATGACTCCTACCAGCCTTATCATGATGCATATCAACCTCAAGGTGATTGTTATTAGTCTTTTCATGAGGAATCAAATGATCCCATTAATTATAAATCAAGTTATTTGGAAACAAGATGTAAATTACTATAGGCTCAAGTTAGGTAAATAATTCAATAAATTTAAGCTCATCACAATCCCCACTATTACCCTCATCTTCTTATTTCAATCCCATTTCATGCTAAAGCCTTATTGGAACTCATGCCAAGTGTGATAGATAATGAAGAAGAGATGAGAACATGGGATGAAAAGTTTGATGTGCTCCCTAATCATCTCATGGAATGGTTGAGAGATTTAGTTTAAAAGTTCATGGATGTGTGGAATGAAGTTGAGGAAACCCAATATGATATCAATGAGTAGTTATACTTGGAAAAAATTTGTATTCAATTCTCAATAGATAGACTAAGAATATGAGAAATCCAAGAGTTTAAAAATGATCTTGTAGGTGTTGAAGAGCCTCAAGAAGGATATGATAAAAATGAAACTCTTTTTGAAGAAGGTGTCTTTCCTATTAACTAATATAACTTGTCATCTCCCCATGTGTTCATTCAAGAATTTTCCATTCCCAAGCCCATTCATGAGCCCTCCACATCTCATACTCCATCTCCAACCCATGATCCTAACCATCAAACTCCTACCTCATCCCTTTTTAAAGGATAAGCTATCTTGTAGGAGGTAGTGAATAAGAGAAAACTCAAGATACATCTGATCAATAAGATGACATGAGCATCTATGATGAAGAGATCACCATAGGGCCCTTGGTGAAGACAAGTGAAATTCAATCTTCTTGAGCGAAGAGAAATATGTTGAAAATCATGTTATAGATGTTTACAAAGAGTGTAGTCAAGGCATGAAAGGAGAGATGTTTACTAAGTTGGTTGATGTTAATGATAATTATCAATAACTTGAATATGAAAATACATGATACAAGTTGATAGGTGGTAGAGGTTTGATGATATATGTGATGAGTTTTAGGGCCTCCAAAAGACTAGACACCTTACTGGTTAGCTAGAAGACACTCTTGAATATGCCTTACCTATTGGTGGTGTGCCCTTAAAAGGAGATCTTATTCCATCCAAACTTGTTGGAGTTTCAATCAGCGTTGAAGTTGATCAAGTTGTTAAAGACCAAGAAGATAAATTTGAAGAGGTGGTGGTTCTCAAAGAAAAAGAGACCAAGGATTATTGGCTGTAATAGATTGAGTTTTTTGAAGAAATTGAAAAGATTTGTAATGTTAAGGTCCAAGTGCATAATAAGATAGAGCAACATGTCCTCATGAAGGACAATGCCCAAGATTGGGTGGATTATACAAAGCTCTATGATGAGCTTGTGGAGTTTGTAGCGGGTGAGAAATCTAATTACATTCAAAGTACCATAGAAGTCAAGGAGACACCCATGAGAAGATTGAGGTTATTGAATTGTAGGAAGAATTCACCTTCATAGGTGATATGTTTTTACCTATCACTGGTGCATTGAAAATAATGGCAAGGAGATTGGAAAACATCATGAAGAAGTTGGAGACACAAGTGTCAAATCCCAAAAAGAAATATGCCTCATTTATTCCTACACTTTATGGAGTAAAGAATGATTCAATATTTCCCTTTGATTAAGGAGGAAGAGTTATATCTAGGTTAGTTTATGTATAGGATATTTTGTTTGAGTTAGTTTATGTTTCCCCTAAGTTCTCATGAGAGCACATGTGTGTTTGCTTTCTTGCCTTGTCTTGCGTGGATTTATTTTTTGTCTTGTGTGATTTTTTAATATTGTTTGGTGTCTTTTGGTGTCTTTTCAGAGGCTATTTAGTTTCAAGTATAGTGTATATATTATTCCATAGCCTAATGGATATGATAACACTATTGGTCTTTGAAATAGTTGGCTTGCTACCCTAAGAAATCAACAAAATCTTGACTAAATTGACCCCAAGTCAAATTATGTCAACCCTCTATATATTCAAACTCATTATAGGGGTTTAAAAGTGTGAAAAATGTGTCCCATGGTCTTAAAAAAGGTCATATAATGTGCTTTAACTTTATCATAATTATATAGCTTGTCCTATGTCATTCTAAGGTCACTTTTAGGTCATTTATTAAACTTATATGGGTTTCCCATAGAGTAAAAATGTTTTAAAATCATATATAATATCCTATATGTAATATTCATGTTAGATATGGTAGTTTTGGACTGACAACTATAGGTGCAACACTGAAAGCAAGAAGATCAAACAATTTTAAGTAGTTTTATAGCCTATACAACACATTTGGCACATGTGTGACTTTATAAGTGTCTCTTTGGATTATTACAGTCTAATTCCATGATTTAGTAGTTTTGATATACCTAAAATTGATCAAAACCATTTTATCTCCCCTATCACTCTCTTAGACAAGCTAAAATGGTTAACCGATTTTAGCTTAGTATAGACAAGAGGAGGTGAGCTGGAGAAAATGTCTTTGATGGATGATATTAATATATGTGTACTTAAACTTCATGTAAATAGTTTTATTTTTGGTGTACCATGCTCTATGAATCATTACTAATATGGTTAGCTTCCCAAGACAACCTGCACATCCCCATTGCCTTCATCTTTCTTATCTATTTCTATTGGTATATGCATATCAAGTGTTATACAAGTACTTATAGGATAATTTATCCCTTTTCATTTGGATTCATATTGGCTGGCACATGTGAAGGTGAATATGTTGGTAGAGACATCTCATTTTGCTAGTAGAAGGTACCATGGAGGTCTATAGATATTGTTTTCACAGTAGCAGAGTTTATCCCTCCTATAGTGGTTTTAGATCAAGGGTAACCTATTGTTTCCATTCCATATAAACATTATGATCAATTTTTATTTTTAAATCTTAGTCTAAAATAGACATGGTTGATGAAATGCAAGGCCTAACAATTACACACAATTAGATTTCTTGTAATATTCACCTACATTCAAGTGAAAAAATCTCTAATTAGTCATGATTGATGAAATTAATAAGGTTTCAAGGTGTTGAAAGGATTATGAAGTAAAAATAGTAAAGCTAATCCATCTAAAGGGTTAGAAATTGGTTGTGAGAACCAATTCTTAACACTTAGTCTTATATTACACAGTGACACCTATAGGCAGTCTACAATGGCCTAAGTTCAATCCACAGAGGCCTAAGTAGAGTTGATATGAGGATGGTTGAACTCATTTGAGATCTTCATTGAGGTATAAGAGTATAGAGAAAGCCACTATGATAGTGGTGAAGTCATAAGATGGTAGACAAAACTAGAACCATATCCATAGGTTGAGAAAGGTGTAATTGGGACAACTTGCCTTAACTTTTTTCAATGAGGGTGTTAACCATAGCTAGTGTCATCTTATGATGAATATTTTTAAGTCTATGTGAGGCCTAATGGTTTCATATTGTATCCTAATAATAAGTAAAATTTCTTTACATAAATTAAAATTTATTTGATCAAGAGAAGGTGATGTGAGTAGGCCCCCAATTCAAGCAAGTGCTTACTATAGATTTTCAACAAGCTATAATAATTTTGAAACCCAAATGGTCTTTGAAGCACAATAATGACATAATAGAATCATGGATTCAACACAAAGTGACTCTTTTGAGTGATAGATGATCTAATAACCTTAGGAAAAATCAAAGGATTCGAGGTATAATGTTTTGACATAGGTCATCACCTATAGGGGCTCTTGTTTCTCCTAAATTGTCACCTAAAGTCTGATTGTAGACATATAGAGTATTGATGGTTAAATACAAGGTGTTGAGAACCCTGCAGGAGTAGGTGTTCACTTAGTTGGAAGTATTAAAATGATATTATAAAGATCAAGTGGAAGTAATTACATATTCAAACACAAATGAGCAGCTACAAGGGTCTCACAACTTCTCACATATTGCCACCTACATGTGTATATTGTCTACTATAGTCATAGACTAGTTCTAAAAAAAGAGAAATGTGGGTTGAGAAGGTTGGTAGAGATGTAATATGTTTCTTATGTTTGAGACCAATCTCATAGTGGTATCATAAACTTAATATTATCTTCATGATGTAGGTATATATCAAGGACAAGTTCTAATTTATCACTCAACCTAAGGATTTAAACCCTGCATAGTCATCAAATCTAGAAGCCAGTCTTGAAGGATTTATGATGTTTAAGACTCTATAGAAGTGATATAAATATGAATATTTGAATATATTACCATATATACCTATTTAATAATCTTATGGATTAATTTTGGCTATTAATATAGGGGAAGTTCCCTTTGTTTTGTCTCAGATAGAGGGCACTCCCAATCAAGTCAAAAATTAGAGGTTTACTATGTGAATGTTGTAAGGAGGACATGATGAGTCTTAGGGAACTATTAAATGTTGTATAAAATTTATTTGAGCATGAAAAAAGGTGGATAATAATATTTGGTTAGCATGAATAGTCAATGGTGGTTATAAACACATAAGAACATAGTCAGGCCTATTAGGTTTAGAACTAGGCCTAGGCCCTACAGTTGCCTAGTTCCATTTCTATGACCAAAAGATAATTATAAACCATGTGAATACCTTAAATGGATATTATAGGATGATTTATAACCATTATATTATATGGTATTACATAGAGTGGTCATTTTTGGCCTAAACCTCTCTTAGGGGTACCCAAAACACATTCTAAAGCTTGATAGGTCTTCTTCAAACACTCATTTATGTATGGAATGATTTCATGGAATATCAAGGAGTAAGGGGTCATTGAGTAGGGTATTAAAATTGGTTTTAGTGGCATTTTTTTAGATATTGAACATCATAATTTTATGAACTATCACTAAGAACCAAAACCTTTTAAAACTGTCTTAAAACCCTAGTTTTGCCCTGATGGAGAAAATATGAAAGTATATGAACTTATATGGGGTAATTTTATTTGGAAATTGATTTTTACTTGTTAAAGACTCTTTTAGGATCATAAAAACCCAATTGGTCTGTACCCTACTTGTATGGACAAGCTAAATTCATGGTTTTTATAGGTTTTTCATTAATTTTTAGGTGCAAAATGGAATTGGTAGGTGAGGGTCATTAAAGGAGGTCAATAGGGACTTATTTTATCTGAATTATCTCATTTATCACCTTGGATAATCATGGAAACCTCTCTGCTACATAGTTCATCTTAAGCAGTCTTGGATAAGTAGTGAAAAGACAAAGTGACTGCCTAGTGAGAAGATGAGAAGTTTGAGTTTAGATATTTTGAGGTATAATTCATGAAGTATAAGAAAATAGGGTTATATATAGGTGTCCTATCACCTATTCCATGGATTTATTTGAGAAAATAAAGGTCACCTTGATGAAAAATGTGAAGGGGGCCTAAAAGACCAATGAGTGACTATGGGTAGTGAGTGCAAGTGTCATGAAGAAGGCTATCAGTTAGGGAGGCATATGATGACTTTTATAGCTTGTTTCCAACCTCCATAATATAGTGCATGTGTTAACTCTTCCTAGTTTAGTTTCAAGTAGTCAAGAGATGCTTCATGATGAAGGCAGCTTCAAGAAGGAAGTTGAAGAGTCTTTAAGCCAGTTTGAGGAGTTTTTCAGCCTCAAGTGGACACTTATCCAAGAAGACATTCATGGTTTATTATCCACTTAATTATCCTAAAATGTAACTAGTCCACATCACTTAAAACTTGTTCTTGTGACCTTTGAGCTCCACTTTTTCTCTCTCCTTTCATATGCTTTATAAATGCAAGCCATTTTGGCTTTTATTATCTAATACACACCTAGTATGGTGAAGCCCTACTTGTTTGGCACCTTGTTTTAATTTTAAATAAGACATATGAAGTTTATTTTATATCTACAATATATTTCCTAAGTGTGTTAAGTGGTGTACTTGGAGGTTAAGTGATGAATATGCTTTCCTTACTTCCATGCTACCATTTCATGTTTTGTGTGATGGATATCTCTTCTAGCAGGTATCATAAAGTGTATGTGTTTACTGAGTGTGTATTGAAGTGTGAGAGGGAATAGTAGTGTCTAGTATCATACCTTCTTTTCACCCACCTCTATATATTCATATCAATCTACCTCTATGAATAAATACTTATGTTAGAAGCACTATGAGTTAGGGTTAGTTTTGATAGTCTTCATTCTTAGTGCATATGCTAGTGTGTTTATGGAGTAACCTTTTTTTGTATCAAATAATTATTATATGTTTCCATTATATTTTATTCTTCCATATTCACCCCAATCAAATAAGTAGTGTAGGTGATAAACTATAAAAGACTAATCTAGGGAGCTATCCCTTAACCTAGAGGTTTAACTCTGCTATAGGTAACCCATAGGCCTAGATGTAATCCAATGTTGCCCAAATCTTGGAGTGTGCTTGAACAAGCTCTCCTAGGGTGCAATATTTGGTGAAAATAGTTAAATTATTATAATAAATATGATCCAAATGATAAAATAAATCAAAACCTAGCACATGAAAATTGATTCAATACCTTGAGTTTGTAATTGAAAAGCTCTTAACTTTATATTTAGCCATAAATATCATAGTAATAACATAAATTTATCAGATTTAAACACTCACAAAGATATAAAATAACACTCCCAAACAAACCCTCAAATCTGAAAGGTCTCCTAAATTAGATGTAGCAACATTCAGATCAACCAAGAAAAAGAAGGTGCCCATTTTTAGCTTGAAAATAAGGTGTGTTGTGTAAGCAACAACACAGTCCCCTAAAGTCAAATAATTTACAAATAAAATGTATCCTAATAGATGGCCTAAGTGATATTATGTGATATATTCTCCTGATAGGATTGGTATATATGCATGATCAATCCTCATTGTAAAATTGCATAGTATTCAGAACAAAGAGCATTCAATTGAGAAAAGCTTTCCTATTTTATCTTATTCTCATATAAATAATAGGAAGATCACACATACAAATTTTAAGTAATAAAGGAGAAGCCCAAGAGACTAGTTTACCAAGTTAAAATTTAGGTCACTATTATACTTTCTTTCTACACATTTCACCCTTATGCACACACAAGCCAACACATTAGGGAAGAACTAAATCAGTCCAAGGCCCTCTTCAAATTAGTGGCTATATAGGAAGCACCTACTAAAAAAGGGGTATTTATGGTTAGATCAACATAGTGATCCCACTAATGCATTTTTACCAAGATCACACTAAAGATGAATAACTATGGTTTGATCATTTGACAAGGAGAAATAGTCTATGAACTAGATATGATTTCACTAGAACGAAGGTGACGATGAACCTAGAAGCATCTAGGTGTTTACATATAATTTTAATAGGTATTCCATACTAGAACACTGCATCTAATCTAGACATTAGCATCAATGCAACTATCCCAAGATGACATAAGTGTTTGTGACTATAGATAAACTTAATACATAATCTTGCAACTATTCCAAAATATTATTCTAGGCAGCTTCCTACCTATTCTAGATCCAGATCTGTATTAACATCATAATCAACTAAGTATCATATTTCATGGTCATTATAATATCTAGCATAGTTTTACTTTCTATTTTTAGCATATCTCAACAAAATAAATTTAGTATATGTTTAATATGAGTTTTGTAATTAATTAGCCTACTATAAATCTATTTATCACTGTTATGCTTATTCATTTCTATATTATTAACCCTATATACCCCATATTCAGATTCATATCCAATTTAGGGTTAAAATTTGGTGAACTCAATTTGTGTGAATGATTTTTTTCTAATTCTTAAGGTTTTTAGTCAGCTAGGGTTTTAAATTATTTTATTGTTTTTGTTCTTATTTACATTATTTTGTATGCAACCAAGGTTTAGCCCCATATTGGGTGGGGTGTCTATTGAACACATTGAGATTCCTCTCCTACCACCAAAGATGTCTCAAACTCATGAGGCACCTAATTATATGGATCATGTTGATACCAATGTTGAGAATGATCACCATGATGATGAGGTTATTTTATTAGGATATTATGATAATAAGAACCATGATTCTTATGAAAATAATGAACATGAACAAATAGACCATGAGCAAATGAAAGTTATTACATTATTTCAAGAGTGCATTCATAAAAATCATAAGGAATTCAATGAGATCATCGTGACTATTTTGAAAACTTAAAAGTCAAAAGTTATAACTGAAACATCTCTCTCCTTGGATACTTCATTGATTCCTACATCTAGTGGGGACATGGGTTATGTTTTCAGGCCATTATTCTCTAAGGACACAAATGTTATTATTACATATACCATGATGTTAACAAATGCTTCAACTTAGATACTAGTTTAAATGCCTGTCTTTGCCATATTTACATCTCCATTGGTGATTACTCAAATTCCAAATTTAAATCCTAATGGATCTATAGTTCAAAAGTTCCTCCAAGTTATAAATAATTTGGAGGACAAGGTTACCAATATTGATAAAAATACTTTAAATTCTCCTCATGCCCTTGACTCATAATATGTGTTGCATCATGCACTTGATCCTAAGATATATTTGTACCCATTACCAACTAGTTTTTTTGCACCTAAGTTCACATCTTATGATGGAAAGGGAGATCTTGAGGAACATCTTCGATCCTTCTATGCAACATGTCTTGATTATGCCTCAAATGATAAACTTTGACCAAATTATTTCTAATGAGCTTCAAGGACTATGCTTTGAGGTGGTTCTATGATCTACCTCTCAAATCTGTGAAAGCATTCAAACCTCTCAAAGATTAGTTTTTGAAACATTTTTCCATAATTATTTAAGAAAAGGTTTCCTATGGCCAAATTAAAAAAATAAAACAATGAACCAATGAACTTATCAATAAATATGTCTTGAGGTACAAGACAATGTTGGCTAAAATGATCAATTCTATGATAGATAAAAAACTTTAAGACATATTCAAACAAAGCTTTCTTTCTTTTTTACACAAGTCTATTATTTTCAAAAAAATTAAATATTTTGATGACTTATGCCATGTTATTCAAGACCATGAAATGAAGATTATTTCACTGAATAAGATTAAGTATGTAGAAAACACATTATCTAAATTTACATCTAATGCCAAGTTTATAATTAAACCAAACTACAAGGTAAAACCTCTTGATCCTAAAAAGGAAACAACCACCATGGTTAATGTAGTTTCATAGTAGCTTAATTATCTTATATTATCTAATGCATCAAGGAGATAGTTCTCACACCTATCTCAGTCCTCAACTTCCTTACTCACATAGTTAATGGAGTGTTAGATTATATGTCTCCATTATCCTATAGAGGTTAATATGAATCAACCTTACCCAAAAGATATGATGTAAATGCTTATTGTTATTATCATCAGGGACCAAGGCATTATACAATTAGATGTTTTACCTTGAAGCATAAGGTCTAGGACCTTATCAATGACCAAAATATTACATTTGATGATCCTCCAAAGGAATCATATTCACAACCTAGTGATCACCAAAAATAGAAACTATTTAACAATACTTTGTAAGACCATTATAAGAAGAATATGGAGGTGAAAATGGTATATAACACACATCATCCTCCATCACACTATGAGTACCCACTAGATGGGATTATTGGTACCTATATATGACATAAACCTCTTATGGTTTAAATACCTTATATTACTTTTGATGACAATGAGATTAATGATGATTACTTTGATCTTCATTCTTTATTCATTCGAGCATACCTTGATCACCAATGTATATGTAGTGTTATGATTGATAATGGTGTGAACAAAAATGTTTACACCATGAAATTACTTACATACTTGGGTTATGCTCATCATGATTTACACCTTTCTACCAGATCAGTTAGAACATTCGATAGGACCTCACATTAGGTTATTAGTGAGATTGACTAAATTTTATAGGTGGGTCCCACACATGTGGTTACTACCATTAGTTATACCTTCCACAGGTGTCTTTTATATGTTATTGGGATGCCTTTGGATACATACTCTTCAAGTAGTACCTTCTATAGTGCATGGGTGTGTTAAATACATTCATGCCAATTGAGTAATTATAGTTTCTAGAGTTAATTATGGTTTCTAGAGTTAATTATATTTTTTAGAGTTCCATATGAGCATCCTCTTGAATAATAGAAATTTATACCTAGTTAGTTAATTATCAAGCCTACTAAGGTTAATCCACCATAAATGCTACAGCCCTAACTTATCACATGTATTAGGATAGGAATAGCCAACTTGTGGCTTACTTATCCTCTTTGATGCTATTTCATATTTCTCTATGCATTCATTTGGTTAGTAGGTCGGCCTATGGACTAACCATGGCCTAGATAGACTATATATAGGATGTAGTGGGTAACTATTTATCATCATATTATGAATTCTACTCTTATTGAAGCTTTTGGAGGTTGCCCCCTCAAAGTGGCTTATCTATTATCATATATTTGGCTATATTTTAGTCATATTTGGATCTACTTCTGCTATTCTACTTTATTGTTGAAGCAATTTCATTACAAGTGGTATCAGAGCTACGATTTGGGCAATCTTGTGGGTGAAACCCTAATTTTTTTAAATTTGGATATACATATAATGGAATTTTTTTATTGAAGGTGAGAAATAATTAATTTAAACTTCCATTAAAATTTTAGATCATTTGGATCTATTTTACAAAAGTTATCTCCATTTTAGCTTTTTTCATAAAATTGCTCTATGGTGCATAATTCAAAGAATTTTCCTGATTTATTTACATTTTTGGAAAGATTAAAAAAAATTGGATAGGGTTTTTTCTTTGTATGTTTTTATTTGAGGCCAAAAAAGTCCAAAATTGCTTGGTCAAAGTTGGGTCAAAAGTGCCAATCAGAGTCGACATCGTAAAGCCCTTTTATGGTAGGTCTACAAACTTGGGACCAAGGAAAGGGTGCTAAAACTCCAAGTAAAACTCCTTAAAAAGAAGAGATGGAGTTAGAAGGGGGATGTACTCAACCCTTTATACTAGGGTTCTTTGACATATATCATAAAGTGAGCCAGCTTGACTATAGTGTGTAAGGCATTCAGAGTGAGGTACAAGGCATACAATCTAATGTGAAATCCATACAAGATAGTTTGGTAGATATCGTAACAGCTTTGAAAAATAATCAGTTAAATCATCCAGCTAACGCTATTACACAACCCCACCAAGGTGGTTCTCCCAATCAATCTAATTCAAATATAACTACAGTGCCACAGAGGAACTTGTTACCAAAGGTGGATATGCACAAATTTGATGGAATAGATCCACTCAATTAGATCAACCAAATGGAGAATTTTATTGATCTACATCAGATCCTAGGTGGATAGAAGGTTACCATGGCATCCTTATATCTTAAACCTGATCAATTCATTTGGTATCGATGGTTGTGTGCTCAAAATAAAAAGATGACTCTCAATGTCACTTGGTCAGTTTTTATAGAGGAGTTGCAATTACACTATGGTAATAGTGTGATAGAGAATTAATTCAGCCAACTAGAAAAATTGTGACATACTAGCTCTATCAAGGATTATATTCATCATTTTTAGAACCTATCTTTACATGTGAGGACAATTTTTTAGGAGAATTTGAATGACCTATTTTGGGTGGACTCAAGGACCACATTCAACATGAGGTACACATGTTTAGTCCACTTAAGATTTCTAATTCTATTATCATGGCATGCCGAGCTGAGGAAAAATTCATAGCCAACAAGAAGCAACCATTCACTTACTTCAAAGATCATAGCATGTTGACACCAACATTTCCTCCACCTACCAGATTGACCCCACATCAAATTGAAGAGAAATGTGCAAAAGGATTATGTTTTAGTTGTGACAGCAAGTGGAGTAAAGGACATAAATGTGCTAAGAAAAAGTTATTCTACATTGAGGGATCCAATGAAGATGAAGAAGAAGATGATGCCTCCAATGATGATGAGGAAGAGATAGAGGAGGTACCTAAAAATTCCCAACCTACAATCTCTTGTCATGTACTTGCAGGTATTAACACTCCACAAACTCTTAAGGTGGAGGGTTTCCTCAAGAAACAGAAGGTGACAGTGTTGATTGATTTAGGGAGCACACATAACTTCATCAACCATAAGTTGGCCACTTGATTGAACTGTTTCCATCTACCCAGCACTAGAATTTCAAGTCATGATTGCAAATGGTGGCACAATTAATTGTTTAGGTAAATCCCATAGTATTAATCTTGTTATGGGTGAGTATAATCTCAATTCTCCTATGTTTACTATTCCCATGGGTAACACATACATTATTTTTGGATTCCAATGGCTCACAACCTTGGGTACCATTGAGATGAACTTCCAGGAACTATTCATGCACTTTCATTTTGAAGGTAGGAAAATTGAACTATGTGGATTACAGGAAAAATCTCCATAAATGGTTAGTTCACATCAGATGACCAAGATACTAAAAAAGAGGGTAGAGGGAATTATATCATGATTATGTTCCATAGAAGTTCAACTCACACAAGCATCTACACATCCTGATCTGTAGATGATTCTTGATGACCACCCATCTATTTTTGGGGCTATGCCAAAAGGACTACCACCAAAAAGAGAACATGATCATGCCATTCAAATACTTCCAAGGATTCATCCACCAAATATTAGACCATATTGATCCAGGCATCAATTCAGGCGACAATTCGGGTGACAGTTCCACCCCAATTGATGACGGAACTTCTGGGAGCCATAACTTTTGCACCGTAGCTCCAATTGACTCGCCGTTTGAACCGTTAGAAAGCTAAGAATGAGGGGAACATCGTGAAATGGCATGAGCTTTGCTCAATGAAGTTTGACCCTTGAAAACCCAACGGAAGTGCCTCAAATTTCAATTTTAATAGTGCTGTCTAAAAATAGTAAGTTTCTAAAAATAGTAATTCCTCGAATTATGTATTGTTTTAAATATTGGAAGTCATACCATTTCATCTCCCTCGAGATTTGTGACCTTCCACATCCTTCCAATACTTTCAAATTGTGTATAAAAGAAGAGGTAACCCGAAATGTGAAGATAGACATCTCTTCCCAGAGATAAGCATATATTTGTATTGCGATTTTGAGTAATACTACATCTCTTCTCAGAGAATTCATTATTATTGTGTTATTTCTATGTTATTGTGATATTTATCAACCAAACCTTTTGATTTTTGGATCACATATAGATATCCATATGCAAAAAAGAGTGAAATCAAAAAAATGGTTCATGAGATGATGGAGGTAGGATCATTAGGCATAGCCAAAGTGCATATTCATTACCAGTGGTCATGGTGCAAAAGAAGGATGACACATGGAGGATGTGCCTAGATTATAGGGAACTCAAAAATTACACCATCAAAGATAAGTTTCCTATTCCCATAATTGATGATTTACTTGATGAGTTGCATGGTGCTAATTATTTCACAAAATTAGACCTTCGCTCAGGGTACCATCAAATTAGAATCAAGGATGAAGATGTTCATAAAATTGCTTTTAGAATGCATGAGGGCCATTATGAGTTTTTGGTAATGCCCTTTGGTGTTACAAGTGCACCATCTACTTTTCAAAGCTTGATGAACACTATTTTTAGGCATTTTTTAAGGAAGTTTGTGTTGGTTTTCTTTGATGACATATTGATTTATAGTTAGACATGGGAAGCACATCTGCAACATGTGAAACAGGTGTTGATAGTTTTAGAGAAGCATCATCTTTATGTGAAGCCATCCAAATGTGCTTTTAGATTACAAGAGGTAGAGTACCTAGGTCACATTGTTTCACATGAAGGTGTCAAAGTTGATCCCCAGAGGATCAAAGCTATGATAGAATGGCCCATGCCAAAAACTCTCAAAAACCTTAGAGGGTTCCTAGGACTAATAGGTTACTACCAAAGATTTGTGAAAGGTTATGGCAGCATAGCAGCTCCACTCACTACATTACTAAATAAGGATGCCTTCCATTGGAATGATGCCACCACCAAAGCATTTGAGACACTAAAAGTAGCTATGTGCACCACTCCAATTTTGGCTACTCCAGACTTCTCAAAGACATTCACTATTGAATGTGATGCTTCTAGATCTAGGTTGGGAGTGGTAATAATGCAAGAAGGAAGACCCATGTCATCAATTCAAAGGTAATAATCTACAAAAACCTATTTATGAGAAAGAAATGATGGCTATTCTTCATGCAGTAAAATAATGGAGGCCCTATCTGATGGGTAGACACTTTAAGGTGAAAACCTATCATGATAGTCTCAAATACTTTTGGCAGCAAAGATTATCATCTGAGTAACAACAAAAGTGGGTAACCAAAATGTTGGGTTATGATTTTTAAATCATCTATAAGAAGGGTAAAGATAATGTAGTAGTAGATGCAATATCTAGATGAGATACATCCACAGAATCATTACTTTGTGTAATATACATATTGCAAGTAGATTTGGTGGATGAAGCTAGATTAGAATGGGAGCAAGACAAGGATACATAGGTTTTGATTCAAAATATGCAGCAAGGTACTTTAGCCTCTAACAAATTTGAATGGAAAGGTAATGTCATATGGTATAAGGGTAGGTTATACTTATGCAAAAATTTAGAGCTTAAGCATAAGATTCTTGCAGAGTTGCATGCATCTCTAATTGGGGGATACTCAGTGTTCTTGAAAACATATCACAAAATTAAGAAAGAATTATTTTGGGAAGGACTCAAGGGAGATGTACAAAAGTTTGTGGTAGAATGCTTGATATGCCAATAGAATAAAGGTGAGACAGTTAAGACCCCAGGTCTGTTACAACCATTATCAATTCCTAGTCAAAGGTGGGAGGAGGTTTCCATGGATTTCATCATAGGGTTGCCTTGTTTTGAAGGTAAGAATGTTATCTTGGTCATTGTGGATAGGCTTACAAAATATGCCCATTTTTGTGCTCTCTCACACCTATTTTCAGCAAGTATAGTAGCAGCTACTTTTTTGGACATAGTTTTAAAATTACATGGAACCCCAAAAATAATTATAAGTGATCATGATCCTATTTTCACTAGTGATTTTTGGATTGAACTATTTTCCTATTTGGGTACTCAGCTAGCTCATAGCTCATCTTACCACCCCTAATCTGATGGATAAATAGAAGTGGTTAACAAATGTTGATAGGGGTATCTCCAGTGTTTTGTATCAAATAAATAGGAACATTGGGTTAAATGGCTACCACTTTTAGAATGGTGGTATAACACATATTTACATACCTCTTCTAAAATGTCTCCATTTATAGCACTATATGGTTACCATCCACCTTTCATCACTTCTTCATTAAAGGTGCAAACCAAGGTTTGAAATGTGGAGGAGAACATTCAACATCAACAAGAGGTTTTGGCTAGTTTAAGAGAGAATTTAGCCTTGACACAAAATAAGATGAAGCAATAAGTAGATCAACACTATAGTGAGAGAAATTTTGAGGTGGGTGACTGGGTACTTGTATGTTTATAGCCTTATAAGTAGATGTCCTTGAAGTAATAGAAAAAGGACAACAAACTTGCTCCTAAGTATTATGGCCCTTATCAAGTTCTATAGAAAATTGGAAGTGTGGCTTATAAGCTCAAGTTACCTCATTCATCTCACATACACCCAGTATTTCATGTTTCATGTTTGAAGGTCATTGGACAGATAGTTTTAGCCTAGACAGAACTCCCAGAGCTAAATGAAGAAGGACTAGTCATTTTAGAACTAGAGAAGATCCTCCAAACACGTACTAAGAGGTTAAGAACCAGAGAGATTAGGGAATATCTGATCAAGTGGAAGAACCTGAGCAGTGAAGATGCAACTTGCGAAGGTAAAGACTTTTTGCAACAACATCCAAAGTTGTTCAACATTGAGGACAATGTTGGTTTGAAGGGGAAGGGCATGTTATGGCCCTAACCTATCGCATGTTTTAGGATAGGAATAGCCGACTTATGGCTTACTTATCCCTCTTTGATGTTATTTCATATTTCTCTATGCATTCATTTGGTTAGTAGGTCGGCCTATGGAGTAATCATGGCCTAGATAGACTATATATAGGAGGTAGTGGGTAACTATTTATCATCATATTGTGAATTCTACTCTTATTGAAGCTTGTGGAGGTTGCCCCCTCAAAGTGGCTTATCTATTATCATATATTTGGATATATTTCATTCATATTTAGATCTACTTCTGCTATTCTACTTTATTGTTGAAGTAATTTCATTACAATAAAAGGGTAAGCAGTAGCTAATCCCCTTTACTAGGTGACTAGTACTTGAGAAACCTTTACATCAGAGACATATAATAGATTCCATGAAATCATCATCTATTATGCATCATATTTAGATATCAAGAGCACCTACACATTTTTATATAGCTATTATTCTAACAAAACCTTAGAGTACTCAACAATGGGTTTCATGAACCCTTATTACTCCTATTGTTTCTTCATGACCACAAAGTCCCATTATACATATGTAGAGCATCACATATACTATAGTGATAGATATTTCACTTAGGTATGATCCTTATAAGTAGCACTAGTTTATTGCACTAGGTACTGAGTGGAGAGATACATAAGAGCATCCATTGAATAAGATCATAGGGTAGTATCTTCATATATTCAAAAAATACCAAAAAAAATAAAAAATAAAAATTCCAATTTTTTTTTTGGCATCTACATATTCTATTGGCTCCTTGGCATCTATGTGTTATTTTCATGTTAATGGATAGCATACCAATTACTTCTATGTACCCATGTGTTTCATATTTCTATTTGACTATGATACAAGCATACACAAAAACATGATGTATGCACTTATGGATATTGGGCCTTCCCTTTTCTCTAAGGGCATCCACATTCTTTGATCATCATAATTCTAGGTTATAACATTCTATGAATACTTTACATCATCATTTTTTGAGATAATATATAGTTACACATGCTTTTATCCATGCTTATATCTTTTATAATGTACTTGATATGATATTTACTTGATATTTTCTGCTAACACATTTGATCCATGGGTTAATATGATATATTTATGCTAGTTTATTATGTTTTCATTTGTGTATTTATTTGAGTGTCTTGCATTGTTATTGTTTTATTTGTTGAGCATTTGAATATGCTCTATTTTTTGCATCCCTCGTGCCTTTATTTGTTTCTTTTACATTTTATATGGCATTACTTGTTGTATAGAATTTGAATACATAATTCTTTCTTTAGTGGGAAATTGACTAAGTCATGTCCATCATATTGTGTGACATTTGAACATGCCCCTTATTTGTGGTCTCCTTGGACCATTATTTGTTGATTTACTTTTGAGTGCTATTGTGTGTGTGTGATTTATTACTTATTGAGATTGTACTATTACTATCAAGACATTGCCATGATATTTATCATGCATCTTAGGCCTTGATGTGATCACATTCTATACACTTCAATGATATATTTACCTAGACATGTTCTCCTATATTCTACATGGTTCATTCAAATTTATATGGTTATCTTATCCTTTTGATGTGAGGTAACTACTAGTTTCTATTTTCCCTCACCTCAAATGGGTGGGGCATATCAATGGGGGCATGTCATAGAGGCATGGATTCTACACAATCATAGTTTTAGATATTAGTGGGGCCATGTCATAGAGACATGGCATCCATACATTCATAGTTTTTAGATTTAGTGGGGGCATGTTTTACAAACATGTTCTCCACACTTATTTAGTATGCAACATACCCAGATTACAGTGGGGGCATGTTTTGGAAACATGTCTTCCACATTGTAAATTATATCATTTTTTATATTTTTCCATATAGAGTGGGGGCATGTTTTGGAAACATGTTCTCCACACTTACACAATTCTCAAATTGTCCAAATTCACAATTAAATGATTTAGATATATAATTGTGGCATAATTATATACATTGGTAACATTTTTATGCATAGCCTCAACATCAGACATATCTAAGATGCATATACTATTTAATGTGTGCCTAATATTATAAAATCAAATTAGTTTTAGATTATAAACACTTTTAGGGACTATCACCACACACTAGGTTAGAATTTTATAGACTATATTGATCTAATCTACTGTAGTAGTTGGTTCACTTTTTGATATGGTTGAAGTCATAAAATTAGTCAATCTTGCCAAGCTTATAGGTTGGACTTGATTATATCATCTAACATCAATAGTTTGATAGTGTTAATTGACTTGGCTCATTCACACTCACTAGGTTATAAGTATGATTGGGTTACATGGTTGAGCTAGTCTCAACTACTAGGTGAAAATCTAACTTTTATCTAAGGTTGGGATCTTGGGCCATATTATGTATATATCTATCTATCTCCTTAGATATATGCACTTTACATATTGATATTTTTCCTAATCTTAGTCTCTGTGATTCATAATGATACATATTTCAAATGAAATTGTTAAAAGGCAAGATGGTTGCATCGATACATAGGTATACTCCTAAACCTTACTCTCTTTTAATTTCAATGATTTTAATTTTAGATTATATGCAATGATTATATACTATAACATGATCTTAGTTTCAAGTCAGTCACCAACAAAGCACTCAAGTTAGACTCAAGAAAATACAAGGTGTGTTAAACACACTTAAGTACACATACCTTTTCCTATAAACTAGAAATTTCATTACTATATTAAAGTTGGGGGGAAATGTAGACAATATTTATGAATTATATAGCATCTCAGTCTTATACACTTGCAAAAATTAGACCTTAGTTATTCCTCTCAGTTATAGAGCTTTCCCTTTTCTACAAGTCTTGCATCTACTCTCTCTTATACCCCATGGCCTTTCTCATAGTTTGACAAGTCTTATGTTGATAACCTAGGCCTTCTATCTTGTTTAGAATGCTTGAAACTTGATTATCTTATGCCTCTACAAGTTTTAAGCTTTTACCTATTTTATAGCTCCTTAGACACTTGCATCTCATATAAACACCTAAATTGGCATAGGTGTCATGTTTGGATGAAAGTGTTTAGTGCCCTAAATTCATCTAAAAGTAAAACATATCCTAGTGGTTTGACTAATAGATATTATGTGAGATATTTTCTTGATAGGAGTGGTATATATACATGATCACTCCTCATTCTAAACTCACCAACATTTAGACTAAAGTGTATTCAAATCACATTTAATTGAGCAAAACTCTCCTATTTTCTCTTATTCTCATATCAATCATAGGAAAAAAATACCTATAGGTCTAAAGTACTGAAGGAATAACCCAAGATCTTGATTTACCAAGTTATAAGCTAGGTCACTATTGTAAATATTTTCCACATATTTCACCCCTATCCACACAAAAGCCAACACATTAGGGGGAAAATACATTAATTTGAGGCCCTTTTTAGAATAGTGGCTATATAGTCAACACCCACTAATAGAGGGGTATTTAGGGTCATCTTAACAGTATGATCCCACTAATCCATTTTTACCAAGGTTACTATGAAGATGAAGAATTAGGGTTTGATCATTTGTTAAGGAGCAATAGTCCATGACCTAGATCTAAATGCACCAGAGCAAAGGTGATGATGAACCCATAAGCATCCAGGTGGTTTCATCTAGTTTCAAAAGGTATTTTTTACTAGGCACATGCATATGATCCAAATAATATCGACACAAACATCCCAAGATGATGCAAATGTATGTAGTTATAGAGGCACTTAATCAAGAATTTGGTTATTATTCTAGAATATTATTCCAATCTGCTTTTGCTTATTCTAGATCTAGATCTGTATTAGCATCAAAATGAACTATATTATTTCTTTGTCATTAAAATATCTAACATAGTTCTACTTTCTATTTTTATCATATCTCAACATAATAAATTTAGTATATGTTTTATTTGGGTTTTATATTTAATTATCTTGTTATAGATTTATTTATCACCCTTGTGTTTATTCAATTCTATATTATCAACCCTATTTACCCCATATTAGGATTCACGACCAATTTAGGGTTAAACAAACCCTTCAATGTACCCTCAAAGATAAGGTGATGGATTGGGGTTGATATCCGTACAATTCCTTAAAAGGAGACATTTTAGATGATGTATGGAAGGAAGTGTTATACCACCTTATGTTAGTGGTATCAATAAACCCATCTTTTATGTTTATCAAATGAAACAAATGAATATAAACCTTTAGCAATTTTTTGATTACCTTTAATTTCCCATTAGATTGAGGATGACATGATGAGCTATGAGCCAACTAAGTACACAAACATGAGAATAAACTAGTCTAAAAACTACTAGTAAAGATAAGATCATGATACTTACTATGATCTTGGGGATACCATGTAGTTTTTGAAATGTATCCAAAAAATTATCTACTAATATACTAACCATAAATGACTAAGACAAGGCAAAAAAATGGTGTATCTTGTGAGCCTATCCATAATTACCATGATAAAATTTTTACCCTCTGACCTAGTCAAACTTGATATGAAATACATGGAAACCTCCTCCCACCTTTTGCTAGGAATAGATAAGGGTTAAAAAAGACCTAGGTTATTAATTATTTCACCCTTGTTTTGATAACACACCATGCATTATTCCAAAAAAAATTGGATATCCCCCTTGACTCCTAAAAATAAATCTTTCTTGATTTAATGATATGTTTTAAAAAATTTAGAGTGCCCTCTAATGGAGATGCATGGAGCTATGTAAGGATCTTGTGTTTGAGGGTAGAATTATCATACATGTAAAATTTATCTTTATACCATAAGGATTTCCCTTTGCACTCAAATGTGTCTAAGACATTAAAATGCTACTATAACTACTAAATCAAAAACCTATTTAACACTTTTATTTTTCCATTCTCATCTTGCCTCATCCACCCGATATTCCTACTATGTGGATATTGCACATAACAATGCCTCTACAACTACATTATTCTTTCCTTTCTTATATATGATTTCAAATTCATACCCAAACATTTTTGTCAACCATTTTTTATATTCTTTGTATAACAACCTTTATTCCAATAAATATTTTAGACTATCATGATATTTTTTCACCATAAAGTATCTACCCATAAGATAAGGTCTCCATTGTTTGATTACCTGAAGAATATGTCACATACTCAAAAAATCAACCCATAAAATTTCAATTTTTTTAGAGTCATGACCTAATTTCCAAAACCAATCATTACACATGTATAACCAACACCATAAATTTAAATGAAAGACATGCACATAATTTTTAAAACCTTATCATAGTAACCATGTGAAAGTTTACCCACTTTTAAGTTACATGATTAACACCAAGTTACAACAACAACCTCATGGTTATATTTTCTATAAAAAATGTAACAACAAAATACTCATAAAAAAAATATATCTATCTACCAACTACTCAAGGTATAAGACATAAATCTAGTGTTTAGTCAATTTTATCACTACTTAGTTATAAATGGTAGAATATTCCCTAAAGTAATGTTTCTGAAATGCACACAATCACAATAAGGTTAGATTATCTAGGTTGATAAAATTCATCTAAGATATTTTTACCTATTTAATACAACCTTAATAGTGAAAATTCATATTTATGAAAGATTCATTAATCAAAGTGATTCCACACTTAAGAAAAAAAATCTTAAAGTAATGATCAGGAGTATTTAGTATAACTATTAAACATTACAAGAGATAATTATCAAGCCTCCATTCTAATTTGGACACATTATCCCATAAGCTCATTTTAACATCCAAATTAATCATAAACTACATTGTTTACAACTTATTTATCTCCAATTCACTAAACGATTAATCACACTATAGTTTCATATTGAAATCCATTATAAAAGCATCTTAAGAAATATTAGGGTTTCCCCAACTAAAAATTTCCTTAAACATTGACTCAAGATAAAACAAAGTTCTATATTTTATCAAAATAATCTATTGAACCAAATATATTACTTTAATTACTTATACCAAATAGTACAAACAAAAAATCATCACATGTCTTAATCTTCATTTACATCTCATGTGACTCATGTAAAAAACAAGTCAAGCCAGTAATCATAGCCATCATAACTAGAAATCTTAATCATACATTATAATTTATTAGAACTTCATACCTCTTAGTCTCTCAGTAGCTCATAGTGACACAAAGTGGTCCATTCATGAGTTCTACTAGTCACAAATTGCCTTGGATATAGTTCCACATTTGTCACCTGCTAACAAGTATATTTATAAACAATAATCCTTAATAAAAAAAGAAATTAAGTGATAATAAACATAAATAAAGAGTTCACCAATTTATTAAAACTTAACAGATAGTCAAACTAAATATAAGAAATTACTAATTAATGCTTAGCTTCTCTTTACAAATTAATAATAGGGTGATTGTGACCCAAACCCTATGTTCTATAATTAAAAATTCAATAAAATTAAAAAATTAACAAATGACTTAGCACATATATTGATACATTTAATATTTATAACTATTTTACCAACCACCCATTTAAGGTTCTTGATGCAAAGTGTTCCTTGTGTCCTTATTAGTTGTTGACTAAGTCAAATCATTTCATAAATCAATTTGATACTACCATTCCTCAACATTATAAAATTTTATTCATAATAACCTATAGTTTTACAGTCCAATATTATAAACTTAAGTACATTATGGTAAACACAATTTACTCTCCACTTACTTAAAAGGTCTCGTTGGCCAATTTTGGCCTACATATAGATATTTGCATACATAGATCAGTTTCAGGAAGTCTTGGTATGGAGTGACAAGCTGAATAGTTTTCCTGATTAAGTGGATGATCAAATGATAAAGAAGAATATCAAATTTCACTTTCAAATATTTTGAAATACTTTAAGCAAGCTTAAAGTGTATTTTATTGATCTTTGAGAAGAAGGTTTAGAAATAGGTCTAGGATTACAAGAGAAAGGATATAGAATGTTCTCATGGTGTTTATGGCATTCAAAGTGCATGGGGTAGGTTGGCATAAACTCCCAAAGGTTATTCAAATATTTTATAGATCAAAAGATGACAAGGACAAGTCTAAAAGAACTAGACCATCATGACATGTCATGCAAGAATGAATAGATCAGTCTAGTTACACATTTCATAAATGCACTTAGGAGGTTGGCTAGATCCAAAGGAATACATGAACATGATGTTTTTAATCTCATAAACATCATCTAAAAATTTGGTATCTTGATGAGTTTTCTATTTCAAGATATAAGCATTCAAAGTTGAACAAATAGAGTGGACATACGTGGGGACATCAAGTTAAAGCCATGGTAAGTATCCATTTGGATTCAAATGTTCCTGAGGATAAACATAGAACTGACAAGTGTCTAAATCACAGAGGTCCAAGTTAATATATAAATGTACATGGCAATCAATGAATTCAGTGGGTCTAGGTAGATCAATAGAGCTTATTAATTCATATAAAAGTGGATCAAGAATGAGTGAAGGTTCAACAAGTTAGCAAATCCTAAGAATGAATGTGGAACTACCAAGTGTCTTGCCCATGGTAAATACCAAACAAATCAATGGCAGGCATTCATCCATGTATAGATAAATCAATGGTGTAGAATAAAGTCAACGAGTTAATAAGCTCAAGTTGAATGTGAGGTCACCACATGGAACAAACATGGAAATAGATAAAATTTGATTGCAAGACCCATAAAAAGAACATAGGATGATAAGTTTCATGATCAAGGAACCTGGATCAAGATCAGTGACCAATATTGAAAGTCAAAGCCAAGAGACTTAAAATGGAGAACAAATACAACCTAGGTCAAACTAGGTTAAATATTTCAAAGGGCATATGCCCCCATTAGAGCTCATTCAAGCACCATTAAACATGAGACATAGTTATATAGTCAATATTATCAATGATAAAGTTCCATCACCATTAAAGCTTAGTCATGACCTTTGGTCAAAGATTTATAACCTATCAACCCCATTTTCTAGAGTTACAAGATTATTTCATGACTGTGATTATTGCTCTTTAAAGAGGATATGTGCAAATAATGAATCCTCAGCTTTCACAAGGTTAAAAAGTAGAATAGGTTTGTTTAAACCTAATATAGTTTAAAAATCAAGATATGTGTCTTGTAGGCTATTCATCGTCATGATAACTATAGGAAAACTAACAAATGGATTGGTTTTCAATCTATAGTAAACCTAGTTTTAGATTTGAAGTAGGGGCAGATGTGTGATTATGGAGAAGTGTCTCATCCTTCAACATAGTCTTATCTTTGACAAACATGTACCTATAGCTGCTTAAAGTAGATATGGTCATGGCTCTATCAATTCCTCAAATACAAGGATTTTTTCCTCATAATCAAGTCAAGTGGAAGATGGCATAGAATCCCAAGATGCAGATCTGGTGGCTAGAAAAAGTAGTTGGAGCGTTTAAATAGATTTTTATGGGGGCTCTAAGTTTTTCCCTTCATAGCAAGAGCATGACTCATCATCTAAAACACATTCTTGTCTTTTAGCATTTTTCTCAGCCAATGAGAAGATTTTGGGGCTATTAGGATAAATGAAAGTTAATTTGTAAATGATGGATTAGTTTTGATTAAAATGTGGTTGAGCATTCATTAAAGAATAGTGGTAGCTCATTTATGTATCTTTGATTGCATGCTCCCCCTCTCTCTCTTCCCCTTTCCCCTATATCTCCCATTCTTTCACATTGGGTAAAGGTTCTCAATTTTTAGATATTAGGTAAAGACTTTTAAGAATCAAGGAGGCACAAATTTGACTAGGCTGAACCTTGTCAAAATTTGTAAGAACTACATCTTAATGCAATAAGATGATTTCTACCTATTTCTTGCCTTTGACTAGTGTTTCAGTAAGTTTTTGTATGATGATCTTGTGAAGGAGATTCTTCTTAGGCCATTGTCCTTCTACTTACCTCTTTTAAGGTGTTTTTAATATAATTTTTAGGTTTTAACTTATGTTCTTTTGCCATTATTGAATGCATAGTGTGAGTCTTAGAATTCCACTTTGCTTCTTTAGTTTCTTGGTGAGACTAGTTCATGAAATACTTATGCAATTAGCTAGTTTTTGAGATTATATGAACAAACATTATCTTGTGTTGTAGTATGGGTTCAATCATATAAGTATCTTATTTAAATTTAGTGCATCACCTTTTTAGCTTTCTTAGGATCCCTATTTCCCCCTTTTTAACCCTTTTCTTAGCAGTAACATTAGTTTAAGTGTCCATCAAGAGGAAGCCAACCACCTCTAGAGGTTCAACCTATCATAGGATACCCATATCCTGGGGCTATTCCCATTGTGTAGCTTAGTTAGAGAGAGCATGAAGAACCCTCTAAATGGGTGGAAATTAATCCTAAAATAGTTTTTAGCATGCCCAGTGGGACTACTTTTATTCACTAAGTGAAGAGTTTTGATGTTTTCTTCACCCAATTAGCCTTTGAAGGCATGTATGCAAACATCAATAGCAACTCCAAGTGTCCATTAGTTGGTATAAGCATCCCAGGTGCCTAATATTTTAGTCTCTAATGACTCCAAAAGCAACATTCAACATTTTGGTAGCAGAGCAATGACTACATCTCATGCCAAAGGTGACTGCAAGATTAGCTTCTAGAGGTATTCCTTTTGAACTTATTGAATCACCTTCAAACTCATTACAAAGGTTAAGATTTTTTAATACACATACATATAAATTAATATTCCCTCCTAAAATAATTTCAAAGTCTACCTCTACAAGAAGATCTTTGTGGATTTTAATGGCCAAAGTCCTTTAGACCTTTAGTAGTATGATCCTATTCTATTAGTATCTCTTAAAAGTGTCCCCTATTTCACAGGAGACAAATATAAAACCCCTTTGGAGCACCTCATGGGCATAGCCAATTTATTATGATATTCATAATGTCAATAAGGAAGATGTGGCTACTAGGTTGTTAGCCATTTATTTCAAGGGAAAATCCATGGACTAGTATATAAATCTTTATGATAACTCCATCACATCATGGGACCAATTAGGAGATGCAATTTGTAAGATATTTGAAGATAAAAGTGATCATTTGTCACTTGCCAATTAGCTAACCACAATCAAGAGGGCTCCTCATAAGGTTATGCAGGATTTCAACACAAGGTTTCAAAAGACATGGGACATAATCGTAGCCTCTATTAGACCTACTCCTAACTTTGCTTTCCTTTACTATCTGAAATCCCTAAACAATGACATTGTAGTTATGATTTAGTTTATGGGGGAAAACACATTACCAAATGCTTATGAGGTGGCAACTGGGGTATAAAATTGTCTAGTTCAAGCTAGTAAGCTTACCCATAGACCACCAATGCCTTTATTTCCTAAGATCAACCACCTCCTATTGTTATTCCTCCGCTTGATGTTATCCTTCCTATGATAATTCTTGCTACCATACCTATACCAAATCAAGAAAAGGCATCCACTAGCCAATTTAGTGACTCCCAAGATCATAAGAACTTTCAAGAGCTTAAGAGCATGTTTTAATCCTTGGGAAATGAATTGGTAAATGTTAATAGGAAGCAAGCCTAGTTCAATAGGCCTTATAAAATTGCATATAACCCTTAATAGTAGTCATAAAATATTTCTATAGACTCATTTTTACAGACTCTGTAGGAAAGAAATAGGTTCAGCACTTAGCCATTTTTTCAATCGAGAAGTTCAAAGGGGTCTTCCAAGAGCTTGAAGGACAAGTGCCCTTGCAGAGGGCACTTAGGAGCCAAAGTGGACCATTGTAAAAATTTGAAAGGTCAATGAACCAAGCCGAGTGCCCTTGCAGAGGGAAATGAGCAAAATCAGACAAAGAGAATTCCTTCAAAAAAGTGAACTAAGGACAAACAATGCTTGCAAAGGGCAGGCAGGGAATAGGCAAACCATTTCAAAGACCAAGTGAAGATCAGGGAATTCTTTTAGAAAATTTCCCATGGAAAAGTAAATAATGCACAAGTCTTTCAAACAAAATGTCTGAAGGAATTCCTTCAGACATTTTGTCTAAAGAAATTCACTCAAGGAGAAATTCCAATGAAAAGCAGAAGCAAGTGAGAAGAAAAGACAAGGGGAAGGAACATTTCCTTCAGAAAAAATGTTTGAAGGAATTCCTTAAAAAATTTCTTCAAAGGAAAAGCCCAAAGCAAAAGTCCATCGATGGAACAAAATCCTGCCAAAGGAATAAAAGCTTGAAGGCCGTCCTAAAGACTCCGAAGGGCAGATACCCTTGCGGGGGGCTCTCCCTGACCTAGAGCAAACCATTTCTCAAGACCTTGACAGGATTCTTCCCCTTTAGAAAGGATAAAATAAGAAAGCTAAAGGAATTGCCAAGGAATATGATGGGCCCACAGACGTCAAAGTTGAACATTGCAAACTAGCCATTGAGATCCAGACATCTGGTGACGTCCTTGTAGCCATCAAATTTAGGGTAAAAAACTAGTAGTTGGTTTCCTAACGATGATGGGCCAAAGACATCAAATTCATGGAAATGAAATAGCCTTTGATCTTTGAAAGCTGGAACATGGACCTGAATGCAAAAGGCTAAAATGCCAAAGGGAAAAACTATTGATGGAAGAGTGTGAGGAGCCAGCAAGATTGAAAGAGATAGCCCGAGAGCTCAGATCACACAGATAAAGACAAAATATAACAATGAAAGGGGGAATGAAGGAGAAAGATCAGAAATATCCATGCATAAGTTATGTTTCTAAAAGGTAAAGCAATCCACCATGTGGACATCGAAAAACATAAATATTCAATGGCACGGCCTATTTTGCTACATTGAGTAGAGCAAATAATTGTGCACATATAAGGAAACACATCAAGCAACCCATATTAAAAAATGATGCTCGATTCTAGCATAGCCCATGGACAAACTTTAAAATGCATTAAAGGCATTGAATGCATCATAAGCCATTTTTGTGAAACAAAGCACCCAAGTCTTTCTTGGAGCACTATATATTGGACTCTCTCTTATTGTTTTAGAGATCTCAGTCTGTAATCAAAAACAAAACTCTACCCAAATTGAAAGGCATTATTGAGACTTTGAGCTTAGATTGTTGATCATATTTCATTATTTGAATAAGAAAACAAGTGACTTTTCAAACTTTGTGCTGGAATAGCTTGGTTGTTAGGGAAATTGTTCTTATGTCTATTTCCTTAATACATTTTTTTTCATTTGATTAAATAATAAAAATTAGTGAAAGTGATCAGGAAGGTGTTCTGAAGCTAGTTGTGGAGAGACTTTGTGCTGCCACAATTGTCTTTAGTTTGTCTATTTTTCTATTCCTATGTAAAGGATCTTGGGATGACTTTGTGCCCTCATTATCCTTCATATTTTGTTTTTGTGTAAAAGACCTTGGGATGAGTTTGTGCTCTCATTGTCTTTTGTATTTCACTCTTTAGCAGTTGAGGTGGAGACTTTGTGCCTCATTTCATCCTACTGTGTCACTGTGCCTTATTACAGTTACTTATCATCATTCAAAAGATTCCATTTGTCTGTTAAACAACACTTTTGAAAGAAGAGGAGTGTCTTCTATCATTTCATTAAGATTTCTCCTTTGATTTGTGAACATCATCTCTGAAAAAATAGAGATGGATGATTTATCCTACCCTTGAGTGTTATTTTCTATTTATATATATATATAGTATATAGCTCCTACATACCTATAGGGAACCTCCCCTTGATGAGAGGAGAGATTTGTCCCTTTTTTATGTAGTAAACCTACACATCTAGCCAACCAATTTCCATATGCTATGGTTGAAGAGACCTATTTTTCTCATCAGTTAGCTGATCAACAAAATATTCACCCAATAGTTTTTTGGTGACTCCACTAGGGATGGTACGTGTAATCTAAAACCTCAAGTTTTAGATTGAAGCAGTTCCTAGTCTTATCCATTATATAATTTGGAAACTCTAGTCTGTGTCTTACCCATTATCATTATAACCTTACCATATCCCTCCCCCTCCACACCAACTGGGATAGAATGTGCAGTTTGAAGCCTCAAGCTTTAAGATGAAGTAGTGCCAATTCTTTCCCATTTTTGTTCTGCAATCTAGTAACTCCACACTATACATGAAGCTAAAGGGCTAAAGGTATTGCTGACCCTGTATTTGAGTTGTTACAACAAAGTAATTCTAATCTATTTCCTTCACAATCTCACCTCCAATGAACCAGGAGCTTTCTTCCTAGTAAAGTCAAGTCTCCATTACTGGGCAAAGCCTCCATTTCTGCTATCAATAAAGCTTTGTCAATACTTACCCCTCTGAGATTTATTATCCCACCTTTACATAGTCATACTATGGCAGTTCAAAGCCCTTGGGGTAACTCTTTTGGCCTACTAAATTTAACTCTAGATCTACATGAACTACCACGTAGTTCAAGGAAAAAATTCTCTAAATTCTATGGTGATGGGAAAGTTCATCCTGATGAACATATTATAGCCTTCAGCATAGCTTGTGGTGTAATAAGTGTGGAATATGAGGATGTAGTAGTCAGGATATTTGTGAAAACTTTACAAGGTGCTACTGTAGAATGGTTCTATCATTTGTAGGCCCAGACTGTGATTGAATGAAACACCCTCAAAGCCAAGTTTGAAGCCAGATTCAAGCCTGCAGAAGATGCACATGCCCTACTAGCTCAGCTCACACAAATGAAGAAAGAGCCTCATGAACTAATGAGGGATTTCATAGCTAAGTTTTACAAATTGAGGAATATAATTCCTATAATTACTCAGCCAACACTTGATAATCTCAAATGTTTCTTCATCAATGCTCAGCTGCCTGGAGTAAGTTTTCTATTGAGACTTGCTGGCCAAATAGACCTTGCTACAGCTCAAGATTTGGCCACTGAGGTGGAAGATGACCTTATCTTGGAAAAAAAGATAAGGAGAGATCTAAACAAAGGTAAATCCTCTTCATCTTCTAAATATCCATCTATAGGTACCACTGATCCAATGGTGTAGAAGCTAAAAAATGAGTTGCTAGCTCTCAGGAAGCAAATGGCACAAGGGATATCTTCAGATCCTTCATACAGAGATACACCAAGAAGGGCATTCCCCAATCAGTCATACCAAGGAAATGCTACTAGAAATGAAAGATAGCCAATTCATCTTCCTCCCCCAAAAGGGAAACTTGCCATTGAAGCACCCCCAACCAATTCAACAGTTGGGTATCTCGAAACAAAATTTGATTTCTCTTTCCAGCTTGAATTAAACCAAGAAAATGACGCTGATCTCCTTGTAGAAAGCCAAGAAGAATTAGTTAGTGACTCCAACATTAGTTTTTTGAATTACCAAGATGAACCCAGAGGTAAAAGTGAAGCAGTTGATGGATCATATATTGTATTCATCTAGTCCCAGAACCAATCAGCCCAACAAGCTGATAAAGGAAAAATAGGGGAAAGTTCTCAGCCTGTAATATCAATTACCAAATGAGAAACTTCTCTAACTTTCCAACCAAAGGACCCTGTGAGTAATAAAAATGTAAGTACATCAAGCATTCCTCCATCTCTAACTTCAATTCCATAGACTAGTCCTCTCCTCCTAAAAACTAGAAAGATGAACTGCCTTCCTCTATGTCTAATCCATTTCAGTCATTTGACATAATTGACCATGTCAAGAAGACCAAAATTCAAATGTCTAAATTTGAATTCCTATAAGCCAATCCTGAACAGTTGGATAGGTTGGTGGAGTGCATGAAGAATAAATCCATCCCTACAGGACAAGGTGTTAAAAAGGTAACTCATGAATCCCCAAAGAACATGTCCATCCCAAACAATCTTGTCATTACTCCTTCTACTGCCCCTAGAAAAATAGAGCCTTTCTATGTTTTTTTATTAATAAATGGTCACAAATTGAGAAATTGCATCATAGACTCAGGTGCATCTAAAAATGTCATGCCTGCCAAGGTGGTAGAATCTCTTGGACTCACACTGACCAAAACCTTTGAGAGATGTTTCTCCATGGAGAACAAACAAGTACCTCTGCTGGGACAAATCAAGGATGCCCAATTTGCATTTGCAGCATTCCCAAACAAAATAATCAAGATAACAGTTCTAGTGGCCGATGTTTTAGCCTATATAGTATTCTTCTTAGATGAAATTTCTACAAAGATGTTGGTGGAGAATTGAACATGGACCTGTTTGAAGCGAGGATCCCTATCAAAAGCATCATGCAGAGGCTGCTTCCTGAAAAGGAATCAAAATATGTTGTCACTTAGACATCAGCTCCTAAAGCTCAAATTCTATTTGAATCTTCAGGCATGGGTAATTACTTCCTAACCACAGAGGATATTCATCTTTTAGCAGATGAAATTCCTATACATGGTGATCCAAGAATCAAATCAGATAAGACATCAAAAGAATTCTCCCTTCTAAGCAAGGAGAAATCTAAGGAAAGATCAATTTTTGATGATGTTTGGACCCTAGAATTTGATGGTAGTAATTTTTCTACCAGCTCAGGGTCTGAGATTGTGTTGATATCTCCTCAAGGAGATATTTTTCATTCTTCATACAAGTTATAGTTCAGCAACACCAACAACACAGCTGAGTATGAATCTCTATTGCTTAGATTAAAGGTTGCTCAAGATAAAGGCATCAAACTCCTTCATACTAAAAGAGATTTTGAATTGAACTGGTGGTTTTTCAAGTAAGGAACCTATATCAAACCAAAAATAAGAGATTATGCCACTACCACAATCTAGTCTAGGACCAACTTGAAAGCTTTGATGCTTTCAACATCTCTGAAATACCTAGGAAATTCAATGACCGAGCTGATACACTAGTTATTTTAGCAACTCTCTTAGTTCCTCACCTAGACTTCAAAGGAAACAAGTACACTCTCGAATTGGTCTTTAACCAAGTGTGCCCAATAATGTCAATCATTAGCAAGTGTTTAATGGTGACAACCAAATCATTATCTTTCTAAAACAAAAAGATAGTTTCAAATATCTTCACTTTGAAGGCTGTAAACTCTGGAAACTTGAATCAGCTCAAGAAATGAATTCAAACATAGGTGAAAAATTCCTGTAGCTAAAAGGGAATAAGATTCCTAAAGGACTAGTTTCTCTTGAGAAATTGTTTGACAAGCATGACAGGTTTATCAAATAGCAACAAATGGATTCAAACTCCCCTTAGGGGTTTGATCAGATAAATTTGGGTACCAAAGAAAATTCCAAGATGGTGAACATTGGGAAGTGATGTACTCCAGAGGAGAAACTCAAATTTATTGACCTACTTTGTCATTACATGGATGTTTTGGCATACTCTTATGATGATTTGAAGTCACTCAGGCTTGAGGAAATTCACCATGAAATTCCTCTCAAGGGTGATTTGGTGCCTTACAAGCAGAAATCTTGGTAGTATAATCAAAATATATTAGGTACTATTCTATCTAAGATACAAAAAATGTTAAATGCTAAAATAATTTTCCCAATCCATCATTCCACATGGATTGCCAACATAGTCCCTGTGAGGAAGAAGAATGGTAAAATTTGCATCTGTGTGGATTTCAGGAATCTGAATTAGTCACCTTTAAAGGATAACTATCCTTTGCCCATCATGGATCAAGTGCTTCAGATAGTGACTGGTTTGGAGATGTTATCAATGCTAGATGGCTTCTCAGGATATAATCAGGTTGAAGTTAGTGAAGTAGACCAATACAAGACTGCCTTCACCACAACTTGGGGCATGTTTGCATATAAAAGGATGCCTTTTGGCTTGATAAATGTTGGTGCCACTTTTTAGAGAGCAATGGACCTTGTTTTCAAGGATGAGATGGGTAAGTTCATTATAGTTTATCTTGATGACTTAACCATCTTTTCTAAGCATCGCCCAAATCATATACGCCACTTACAATAAGTGCTAGAGCGATACCCCTAGAATGGCATTTCTTTGAACCCTAAGAAGTCATTTTTGGAAGTAACAGAGGGGAAACTTCTCAAACACATTGTGTCCATAGGAGGCATAAATATTAACTTAGATAGAGTCAAGTCTATCTAGGAGCTTACCTTACTTACAATTAAGACTGTTGTTCACTGTTTCTTTGAAAAGGTGAATTTCTTGTGAAGGTTCATCCTTGAGTTTGCTGAGAAGACTCAACACATTGTGAACATGATGAAGGGAAAGGCCACATTTAGCTAGAATGAAGAAGGCAAGTCAGCATTTGAGGATATCAAGACTGCCATTGCCCATGCCCCAATTCTAGTTTGTCCAGACTACAACAAAGAGTTCATCATATACAGTTATGCTTCTGAACACACGCTTTCAGCAATTCTAATTCAATAGAATAAAGAAGGAATGGAATCTCCCATTTCTTTCATGAGCTACCCTCTCAAAGCTCATGAGCTAAAGTATTTGAACATGGAGAAGCATGCTTATGCAGTGGTGAAGGCAGTCAAGCATTTTTGCTTCTACATCTTGAATTCTTACACTACTGCCTTGGTTCCTAATACCACAGTCAAATCCATACTAACTCAGAAAGAGTTTGGGACAAAAAGAGGTAATTGGATTGCAAAGATCCAAGAGTTTGATCTAGTCATCAAGCCAACAAAGCTGGTACAGGGAAAAGACCTATGCCAATTAATTACTGATAACAAACTAGAAGAAATAGAGCATGAAGAAGTAGAGGTGAAAGACACACCAATAGTCCTCTTTGTCTCCACCATGAATGAGTGGTATTCAGGTATTGCTCATTTTCTTACTTATTGTGAGTGTTTTGCTCACCTATCTTACAAAGAAAGGAAAACTATCAAGTTGAAAGCTGCCAATTTTGTCTTTTGGGACAACAGCCTATACAAGAGGAGCCTTGATGGAGTGTTCCTTCACTGTGTGGATAAAAAGAAACAATGCCAACTTTTCGAATCTTTTCACAATCTAGCTTGTGGAGGACATTTTTTTGCTCCTATGACTACCCATAAAATTTTGTGAGCCAGGTATTACTAGCCAACTCTTTTCCAAGATGCATATAAGTGGGTCAAAAAATGTGAACTGTGTCAGTAATTTGTTGGGAGACCCAAGTTAGTTGCTCTACCTCTCAAGCCAGTGGTCATAGAGGAACCATTCTAGTAATGGGGAATTGATTTTATTGGAGCTATAAACCCATCTTCAAGTGTTGGACATGATTATGTCCTTACAACAACTGACTACTTCACCAAGTGGCTGGAAGCTATCCCAACCAAGCATGCTACTTCAGAAGTAGTGTGCAATTTACTCAAGGAGAATATCATTTCCAAGTTTGGGGTCCCAACCAAGATTGTTACTCACAATACAGCTTGTTTCACTTCCCAAGAGATTACATAATTCTATTTCTACTATGGGATTACTCTCTCCCACTCTTTTGATTACTTTCCACAAGGGAATGGACAAGCTAAATCAAGCAATAAGAACCTAGTGACTATCATCAAAAAGCTGGTGGATGACAACCAAAGGACATGGCATAAAGCATTGGTTGATGCTTTATGG
Organism: Torreya grandis; assembly: GCA_037957365.1. NCBI lineage: Eukaryota > Viridiplantae > Streptophyta > Pinopsida > Cupressales > Taxaceae > Torreya > Torreya grandis. The sequence continues at coordinate 1,461,542 of JARHVA010002908.1, read as the reverse complement.
GCAACATAATTACACCAAAGAGGGTAATTGGTATGTCTCCTTTCCAACTTCTTTATAGGATCAATTTTGAGATACCAATCACCTTGGAATTGCTAGCATTAAAATTGGCTAAGGCAATTGAAGATTAGACATATGAAAGCCCCCTTGATAAGAGGATCATGTGCTTGACTGAGCTGGATGAATAGAGAACTATGGTGGTGGACTGAATCACTACCCATCAAAGTCTAGTGAAGAATCTCTTCAACTGAAAGGCAAAAAACCATGATTTCTAGGTTGGAGATTAAGTCCTGCAATGGGACAAGAGAAGAGAACCAAAGGGGATGCATGGGAAGTTTGACTCCCTTTGGAGGGGCCCATTTACTATTCATCAACTCAATGGTGAAAATAAGTTTTTGCTAAAATATCAAGATGGTACGCCCTTTTAATTTTCTCATAGTGGGCAACATCTGAAACACTTCAATCAGTGAAGTATTAGATAAGATCAGCTTGTATATATGTATATTTGTATAGTCTTTAGTTCTATTTTTGTGATTTCATTTTTATTTTTATCACCTTTCTTTTTAGGCAACACAAATCCATGTCCTAATTGCATAATTTAAGGCACTGGAGATTCTGGTTTTTACTCCCCTCAGGTGTTCCAAGTTTTCAACTGAAAGAAGTTCCCCAACTGGAGCCAGCTATTGTCCCCAAAAAATATCACTCATTTTTTGGACAATATTTGAACTATTCTGAACTATTTTGGTCCAACAAACCAAAATTCTCTCTCCCCTTCTCAAAAATTATTCTAGGTATTCAAATTCTCCATTTTTAAAGATTTTTCAAGTTCTACAGACTCTGTAAGCTTAAAAACTACAAACTCTGCAGGCTTGAAAACTACAAACTCTACAGGCTTGAATCTATAGACTCGTAAGCTTGAAAACTATAGACTCTACAGGCTTGAATCTAAAAACTCTATAGTCTAAGTTCTAAGGACTCATTTCTATGGACTATGTTCTATGGACTTCACAGGAAGAAATCTACAGACTCATTTCTACGGACTTCACAGGATGAAATTTATGGATTCATTTCTATGGACTCCCCCAGTTCTACGAACTTGAATCTACTGACTCTGTAGGCTAAAATCTACAGACTCTATAGACTTGAATCTATGGACTTCATAAAAGATTTCTACAGACTCTGTAGGAAAGAAATAGGGTCAACACTTAGCCATTTTTTCAATCGAGAAGTTTAAAGGGGTCTTCCAAGAGCCCGAAGGATAAGTGCCCTTGCGAAGGGTACTTAGGAGCCAAAGTGGACCATTGAAAAAATTTGAAAGGGAAATGAACTAAGACAAGCTCCCTTGCAGAGGGCAATGAGCAAAACTAGACAAAGAGAATTCCTTTAGAAAATTGAACTAAGGACAAACAGCCCTTGTGGAGGGTAGGCAGGGAACAGGTAGACCGTTTCAAAGACCAAGTGAAGAGCAAGGAATTATTTCAAAAAGTTTCCCACAAAAAAGTAAACAAGGCACAAGTCCTTCAGACATTTTGTTTGAATAAATTCACCTAGGGAGAAAGCCTAATGGAAAGTAGAAGCAAGCGAGAAGAAAAGACAAAGGGAAAGAACATTTCCTTCGAACAAAATGTCTGAAGGAATTCCTTCAGACTTTTGTCTAAAGGAAAAGCCTGAAGCAAAAGTCTGCTAATGGAACAAAAGCCTACTAAAGTAATAAAAGCTTGAAGCTCTTCCAAAAGACTCTCAAGGGTAGATACCCTTACGGGGGGCTCTCCCTGACCCAAAGCGAACCATTTCTCAAGACCTCGAAGGGATTCTTCCCCTTCAAAAAGGAAAAAATAAGAAAGCCAAAGGAATTGCCAAGGAATATGATGGGCCCATAGATGTCAAAGTTGAATGTCGTGAACTAGCCATTGAGATCAAGATGTTTGGTGACATCCCCATAACCATCAAATTTAGGGTAACAAACTAGCCATTGGTTTCCTAATGATGATGGGCCTGAAGACGTCAAATTCACAGAAATGAAATAGCTGTTGATCTTTGAAAGCTAGAACACTGACCCAAATATAAAAGGCCAAAATGCCAAAGGGAAAAACCATTGATGGAAGAGTGTAAGGAGCCAGCAATATTGAAATAGATAGCCTAAGAGCTCAGATCACATAGATAAGGATGAAATACAACAAAGAAAGGGGGAATGATAGAGAAAGATCAGAAATATCTACGCATAAGTTATGTTTCTAGAAGGTAAAGTAGTCCACCAGGTGGACATAAAAGAATGCAAATATTCAATGGCATGACTTATTTTTATGCATTGAGTAAAGCAAATATCTGTGCACATATAAGGAAACACATCAAGCAACCCATATTAAAAATTGATGCTTGATTCCAGCATAGCCCATGGATAGAATTTAAAATGCATTAAAGGAATTGAATGCATCATAAGCCATTTTTGTGAAATAAAGTGCCCAAGTATTTCTTGGAGCACTATATATTAGACTCTCTCTTATTGTTTTAGAGATCTCGGTCTGTAATCAAAAATGAAACTCTGCCCAAATTGAAAGGCATTGTTGAGACATTGAGCTCAGATTGTTGATCATATTTCATTATTTGAATAAGAAAACAAGTGACTTTTCAGACTTTGTGCTGGAATAGCTTGGTTGTTGGGAAAATTATTCTTATGTCTATTTCCTTAATACATTTTTTTTGTCCATTTGATTAAATAATTAGAATTAGTGAAAGTGATCAGGAAGGTGTCCTAAAGCCAGTTGTGGAGAGACTTTGTGCTACCACAATTGTCTTTAGTTTATCTATTTTTCTATTCTTATGTAAAGGATCTTGGGATGACTTTGTGCCCTCATTATCTTTCATATTCTAATTTTGTGTGAAATACCTTGGGATGACTTTGTGCCCTCATTGTCTTTCGTATTTCACTCTTTGGCAGCTAAGGTAGAGACTTTGTGCCTCATTTCATCCTGTTGTGTCACTATGCCCTGTTACAGTTACTTATCATCATCTAAAAGATTCCTTTTGTCTACTGAACAACATTTTTGAAAGAAGAGGAGTGTCTTATGTCATTTCATCAAGATTTCTCCTTTGATTTATGAACATCATCTCTAAAAAAAGAGAGATGGATGGTTTATCCTACCCTTGAGTGTTATTTTCTATTTATATATATAGTATATAGCTCTTGCATACCTACAGGGAACCTCCCCTTGATGAGAGAAGAGATTTGTCCCCTTTTGATGTAGTAAACCTGCACATCTGGCTAACCAATTTCCCTATGTTATGGTTGAAGAAACTTATTTTGCTCATCAGTTAGTTGATCAACAAAATATTCACCCAACACTTTCCATGCCTAGATAGATAGATAGATATACTTCAAGAAGGATTATCAAATATCAATGTTTCTAAAAAGCCATCAAGCAAAGATAATGTGGTTCTCACCAAGGCAACCAAGAGATATAATGAAGGGCAATCAAGTGAGATGGTCAAACCTCCTCCCTTATACATTTATATGATCATTGTTTCATAATTACATGGTAGATAGTGGAGAAACTACTTTAGTGATGCCAAAGTCTATTGATGATAAGCTTGGTTTAAAGTATAGGCCCTAGTCTAAGTGAGTGCTGTAAGTTGATAGATCTTCCACCAAATTAGTTGTCATCATCAAAGGACTCAACCTGACCCTGCATGCTTATCCTAGTGTCTTAGTGGCTCAAGATGTGTTGATTCTAGATGTGCCTCCTTATTTTTCACTATTCTTATCTAGAGAATTCACAACAAATATTAGAGGTTATCTAGTAGTAGATTGGTCATATATGGTTTTTAGAATAAGGTATAAGACCAAGGTATCCATCAAGGTTGAGCCTATTTCACAATTTCACATAGAACCTTATGGGCCAGATAGCCCAAACATCAACTGTACCATTCTTGATGAGGATAAATTCATGGTTGGTCAATAATTAAGCACTCATCCTAAGGAGATATCTGATATGTTCTTGGATGAGTTATGAATTGACAATTAGCTAATTGACCCTTTAAAAGGTATTAAAGAGAGAGACAAGGCTGTCTACTACTTTCATGAGGATATTGAATCCATGCCATCCCTCACTAGGCCTTAAGAAGATGCTAATCATCTTTGGAAATTGTTCATTGATGGCTCATGGAGCAAACATGGAACAGGTGTAGGTGTAATGTGTTAGGTTGTGGAGCTAAAAGCTTCACCAGTATGCAAATTATGGAGGTTGCTAGAGTTAGACAGTCGCCAACATTGGTCAGGACCAACTGACATCGATTAGGGTCAATCTATTGGAGGATCATAGTATTATGTTTTTGATGCTATAAGAAAGGATTGGGTTTATTGCAGGAAGAGGAAATCTGATGTTTTTGATATATTTAAGAACTAGAAAGCCTTGGTTTTCAAGAAGAAGATGATGGATAGAGATTAGCTCAAGAGGTTGAATAATTTTGAGTAGGGCAGTGTTGATTTAGACAAGGTTATGATCCAAAATGAGCTCACTGGTAAAAATCATCACTCACAGAAAAACACAGTTACCAACGTTGGTCAGGTGAGAACCAATGTCAATCAGGTAGGCACTGATGTCGGTCATGTGCAGACCAAAGTCAGTGATGTCGGGCAGGTGGATGCTGACGTCAGTCAAGAAACTAACGTTGGTGATCAGGTGGAATCAACATCACTAACCAGATCCCATCAAAACTCCACAGTTAAGTGTGCTTGGGCTGGGGTAGTACTGGGATGGGTGACCTCTCGAGAAGTCCTAGTGTTGCACCCTTTTTTTCCCTATTTTATCAAGACATCTTGCAGTTTGTGTTCCCCTCACACATACTCTAATGGCAGGTGAGGGGGGTGGCGGGAGGGTTTCGAGGGTGTGGGGGAGAGAAAGACATAGACAAGCATGAAGGGTACGGGACCCTCTTTTTGTTTATGAGTTATGTTGTGAGAAGTGAATTGCACGAGGTCACGCTGGACACCCTGGGTTAGCATAACCTAGGTCGAGCTGTAATGCATGAGTTGTGTGGCATGAGATGAGTTGCATAGCACAAGATACATTGAGTTGAGTTGTTTTAGGCAATTGACACACCCTGGATCATGCTACATTGGGTGAGTTACAATGTGTGAGATGCACCACACGAGTTACACTGCACATGATGGGCTTCGCTAAGTCGGAGACAGTGTGAGAGTTACGATGGGATCCCCTTGTGTGCCATATTGAACCAACATAATAGTGTGTTGAAACTCACACATAAGTGAGGCTAAACAAGCCTCGTGTAACAAATTGGGTCTCTCTGATGTCTTCCACGTGTCTCTTATAAGTAGAGTAACACGATAAAGTAAATATTGGGTGTGATCATACCAGCGTTAGTGCATCAAATCCCATCAGAACTCCGTAGTGAAGCATGCTTGGGCTAGGGTAGTACTAGGTTGGGTGCAAACTGAGTTTAGCCAGAGGTGACCAAGATCGGTCACTGTTAAAATGAAATTTGGGTAGACAGCAAGCTTTCAAGGAGTCTCAGATGCCCATGAGGAGGACTGAAAGGGTAAGTAAGCCTCAAATTCATTATTCCCCTTCTTTATACTACTTGTTGCTCATTGATGGTGGAAAACTAGGAAGTTTTGAAGAGGTAATGCAGGTAGAATCTAGGAAACAGTGGGAACATGGCATGAATGAGAAAATTGATTCCTTGGAAAAGAACCAAATGTGGGATTTGGTAGAGTTGCCAGCTGGAAAGAAATAACTAAAAGATGAATGGATTCACAGGTTAAAGAAAGGAGAGAATGGATAGGTGAGATAGAAGGCCAGGTTATATGGTCTTGAGCAAGCTCTAGGATAGTGGTCTTTAAGGTTTGACAGGTTTATGACAAAGCATGGCTTTAGTCAATGTCAATGTGACCATTGTGTTTATTTTACCAGGTTGGATAATGATTGCTACATTATCTTGTTACTGTATGTAGTGTATATGCTTGTTGCAGGGTCACACATGCAGGGAGTTACTGAGCTAAAGGTAAAAGTAGTTTAGACATTTGCCATGAAGGATTTAGGAGTAGCAATCTTTGGCATGAGTATTTTTAGAGACAGAGAAAATCACAGGTTGATTTTGTCTCTAGAGGATTATGTGAATAAGGTAGTGGAGAGGTTTGATATGCAGGATGCAAAACCGATAAGCACACCTATGGTTGGATAGTTCAAGTTGAGCTATGAACAATGTCTTGAATCCCATGATGAGGTTGAGTACATGGTATGTACTAGACCTGATATTACCCAAGCAGTGGGAGTTGTCAGCAAGTATATGGCCAATCCAGGAAAGGAGCACTGGAAAGCAGTTCAGTGGATTCTCAGATATTTAAGAGGGACCAACAGTAGGTATTTATGCTATGTAGGGTCAAGCACTTCTCTACATGGGTATGTAGATTCTGATATGGCAAGTGACTTGGATGGCAGGAGAATCACCATAGGATATGCGTTCATTATTGGTGAAATGACGGTTAGCTGGATATTAGAGTTGTAGAAGGTTGTTGCAATCATAGTGGCTAGCAAGGATAAAAACCCTACAGATATGTTAACAAAGCCAGGAATAAAGGAGAAGTTGAATCTTCATTCAACTTATTTTGTTCTTCAAGATTAAACTTGAAGATGGAGATACAAACTAGAAATAGATTAGAGGATGTTGCTGTACAGGTACAGGTGTAGCTATTTATCTCCAAGTGGGAGATTGTTAGGTTGTGGAGCTAAAAGCTTCACCAGTATGCAAATTATGGAGGTTGTTAGAGTTAGATAGTCATTGACATCAGTCAAGACCAATTGACATCAGTTAGGGTTAACCAAAAGCTACCGTCATTAGTTAGGCATCAGCCGACGTTAGTCACCTATGTGTTTTACGAACTATTAGTTAGATGAACAGTTAGTTTGACGAATAGTCAGTTTGCATGTAAAGACTAATTTTAGTCTTGAGTTTGCTTTTCTAATTATTTTTTGTTATGGAATCTATTTAAGAGACCCATGGGGCTATATTGTAAGGGGTAAAAAAAATCAAGGTCATTTGATCTATGGGGTAGCAAGATCAAGGAGATCTACAAGTGTGCCAAGGTTGTGTGGAAGATCAGTTGATATGCGAGGTAGCAAGATCAGGGAGATCTACATGGTAAGTAAGATCAGTTAGATCTATAAGGGTGAAAGATCAAAGAGATCTACTTTTAGTACTTGGAGTACTTGGTGGACTAGTAGTAGGCAACAACAACCATTGGGTTGATTGTCATTGACTGGTGGAGGGAACAACTCTGTGTTTGAGTTTGTTTGTAATTGATTGAGAGAGAGAACTCTTGAGGGAGAATTACTGTACACCCAAGAGTGTGGGGAAGAGTGTGATTTCTTCATTGTATTTCTTTCTAGAAGAGTGTTAATATAGATTGTATTGTTTCTCGTATCTCATATTATGTGTTATTTCTGAATTCTAGTTACTTATTACTTCTGGTTTAATTTTGTGTTTAGTTACTTATACAAAGGTAATCAATTGTATGGTATCAAAGCTTTATGCTCTAAGATCCTAACACAATGCTAATATCCCCTTTTAATGATAGGTATTTATCTTCTTATAGGTTCTAATTTATTTTTTCTTATAATGTAATAGAGTATGAGGCCCTTATACATGGCCTTTAATGGGCTAGTAAGAAAGGAATTAAGTAATTTCAAGTGTACGAGGATAGTGAACTGATAGTAAATCAAGGAAGAGGCCAAAATATCACAAAGAATCCCCTAATGAGATCTTATAAACATAAAGTGTGGGACCTAATTGAGGACTTTGAGGCCTTTAATATCCAATCAGTGTCAATGAACTAAAACCAACATGTGGATAGGTTGGTAGCTATGGGAGCTCAATTTGACATTCCTAAAGAGTTTTAGAAGCCCAAAGTGTAGCCACATGTTAAATTGGTCATGAGACCATCAGTGTTATATAATGAAGCCCATTGGCATGCCTTTGAGATTGATAAGAAAATTGTTTGTTTCTTATAGTAGGGGTAGAGTTTTCTTCATTAAACCAAGAAAATTTTCAACATCAATAGAGGATCAAATTGTTTATTAAGGTATAACAAGCTTCCTAAAGGGTTGGTCACCCTTGAAGGTATCTTCCATGAAAGAGTCCTTATTCTCAAAAACAAAATTATAAAGCTTAGAAGGGTAAGCACTAAGGCTTAAAAACATGATTTCATTGATCTTTATAGAGAATATGCAGACATCTTTACTTGGGAATATAGTGACCGAAGAGGTTTTGATCCCAAGATAACCCAACACACTATAAAATTAGAGGTTAATGTCAAGCCTGTCAGGCAAAATTAAAGGCATATCAACCCAAAAATTGAATAGCTTATGAGGAAAGAACTGACTAAATTGATCAAATCCAAGATCATATTTCCCATCAAACACTCCTCATGGGTAGCCAACTTGGTGCCTGTGAGGAAGAAGAATGGAGATATCAGATTGTGTGTTGACTTTAGAGATTTTAATAGAGTTTTTTTGAAAGATCACTACCCCATACCATCCATAGGGAAACTCCTTCAGACATTTGTTTGTTTAGAATGCTTCTCCCTTTTGGATGGGTACTCAAGATACAACTAGGTGCTGGTGAGAGAAGAAGATCAATATAAGACTACCTTCACCATAAACTAGGGCACATATGCTTATCAAAAGATGCTTTTTGGCTTATAAAATATAGGGGAAACCTTCTAAAGAGCCATAGACATGGCTTTTTAAGGATTTTTAAATTAGATGGTGCTGGTCTACTTGGATGACATCATAGTTTTCTCCATGAAGGCTAGTGAGCACATATGCCACCTAAGATTGATCTTTAATAGATGTAGAGGATATAGGAGCTCTTTAAATCCTAAGAAATGTGTGTTTGTTGTTCATAAAGGAAAACTTTTGGTTCATATTGTCTCAAATCATGGATTATCCATTAACCCTGATAGGATTAGTACCATCTTGGTCTTATATTTACCCAAGCACAAGAAAGGAATCCAAAGCTTCTTTGGGAAAATAAACTTTTGTGAGAAGGTTTATACCTAGTTTTGTGACTCTAATCAAACCCATCACTACCATGCTAAAGAAAATCCAAGTGTTCACTTGGTCAAGTGAAGGTAAAACAAATTTTGAGGCCATCAAGTAAGCCATTGCCCAAGCACCCTCACTCTAATATATCATCTATGTTGATGTAGAAGAATGGTGAAGGACTTGAGTAGCCAATTAATTTTTTCAATCAAGGGCTTGTATAATATGAGGTGAAGTATACCTTTATATAAAAGTAGGTTCTTACAGCTTTGATAAGCCTAAAAAATTTAGACCAATGCTCTCCAATAGCAAGATTTATCTTATGGTGTTTCATCTTAGAGTGAAGGACTTTCTTTTTAATAAGGATTTGATTGAAAAAATAACTAGTTGGATTACCAAAGTCATGAAGTATGATGTGGAGATCAAGGTCACTAAGCTATTGAGAGGTAAAGGCTTATGTGAACATATGGTAGATGACCTTCAAGAAGACAAAGAATTTGTTTTGGTGACACAAGACAACTCACAAATAGGTACACCTCCACCTCACACTAGTTGGCTCTAGGACATGACACATTTCTTGACAACAAGTGAATGTCCCCAAGGTATGGATAGAGCAAAGAAAATGTATTTTAGAATTTATTCCATACATTATGCATTAATTTATAGGGTTATAGTCATAAAATGCCTCAATGGAGTGCTTCTTAGGTGCATAAATGATGACTAAGTGTCAAGGCTCTTAGAGGAGTTTCATGATGAGCCTATATGAGGCCACTTTGCTCCAATAAAAATAGTATCAAAGGTAATGAGAGATGCTTATTTCTAACCCACCTCTTCAAATATGCCTATGCATGGGTCAAGAAATGTCAAAAATGTGCTCTATTTGTAGGAAAAAAGAGATTGATAGCCTTTCCTCTCAACCCAATTCAAGTGGAGCAACCTTTCATATAGTGGGGTTTGGAATTTATAAGAATGATAAATCCGCCTTCTAGTGGAGGACACTAATGGGTGCTCACTGCTACTGACTACTTCACTAGGTGGGTGGAAATAATTGCCTTAAAACAAGCTAATAAAATAGTAGTATTAGATTTCTATGACAACATAGTGACCAAGTTTGGTATACCAACCACTATGATTTTAGATAATGCTTTAGCATTTTTTGGCATGAAAACAAGTGAGTGGGCACTTAAGTTAGGCATCTACCTTAATACATCCTCTAATTACTACCCCCAAGGTAATGGATTGGTAGACTCCAAAAATAATAACTTGAAAAGGATTATCAAGAGGACCATGAAAGAGAATCAAAGAGTTTGGCATATAAAGCTAAGGATAGTCTTATGGGATAATAGAGTGACTCCAAAGGTTACCATTAATAACTCACCATTTCTCTTGGTGTATGGGAGGGAAGCCAAATTACACATTTTTTCTTAAACCACTTGGCTTGGAGTTATCCCATTCACTTGAGTTTATGGAGAGTGAGCCTATGAGCATGAGGATGACATAGCTCATGGAGCTTGAAGAAACTAGGGACGTTGCAATGAAGACATTAGAGTCACATCAAGATCAAATCAAGAAAGCCTTTTACAAGAGATCCATAGAAAGGGACTTCAAATAAGGGGACCTAGTCCTCAAATGGGAATCAAATAAGGCTAATCTAGATAACCATAATAAGTTTGAGAGCTTGTGGAGTGGCCCTTATTTGATTTGAGCATGCAAATAACATAATGTTTTTTAACTTGCCTAGTTGATGGACAGGTATTAACCATCCTAGTCAATGTCATTCATTTAAATCCTTGTTATTAGAATAGTTTGCAACCATTTTATATATTAGAGTATATTTTCATGCTTTCCTCTAAGTGCCTTATGCACATTTATTTTAGTTGTGTGTTTCCCCCTTCAATAAGTACTTTAGGAACATTGTTTTGTTTGTTTCATTTCCTTTTGGTCCTTATTATTTCAAGAGGAGGTTTTCAAGCAAGGATATCTTTGTATCAGTTTTATAATAATTTATCTAGGAAATTTCATGACTCCATACACCTAATGTATCAAACCAAGGAAACTAGTCTATTGCATAGCAGGCATGCAATCCAAAGATGTCGCTAGAAATGTTGTCCAATTTTGGCCTACATATATAAATTTGCCTATATGGATCAGTTTTTAGAAGTCCTAGTATGGAGTGATAAGCCGAATGGAGTTATTAATTGAGTGGATGATCAAATGATAAATAAGAATATCAAATGTCACTCATAAATATTTTAATATACTTTAAGCAAGCTTAAAATGTATTTTATTAATATTTGAGAAGAAGGTCTGAAAATAGGTCTAGGATAGTAAAATAGGATCCAATAGGTTCTCATGGAATTCATGGTATTTAGGGTGCATGGATCAGATTGGCATAAATTCCTAAAGTTTCTTGAAATCTTTGATAGATTAAAATATGACAAGGATACTTCTAAAATAACTAGACCATCATGGCACATCATGCAGGAATGAAAAGATCAGTTTGGTTGCACATTTCATAAATGCATTTGGGAGGTTGACTAGAGCCAAAAGATGAATATGATACTTTTAGTCTCATAAACATAATCTACAAATTTTATATCTTGATGAGTTTTCTATCTCAAGATATAGACATTCAAATTTAAACAAATAGAGTGGACATGCATGGAGACGTTAAGTTAAATTTGTGGTAAGTATCCATTTGGATTCAAATGTTCCTAAGGATGAACATAGAGTTAATAAGTGTCTAAATCATGGAGGTTCATGTTAAGATCTAATAGTGCATGGTGATCAATGAAGTCAGTGGGTCCAGGTAGATCAATGAAGTGCATTAAATCATATAAAAGTAGATAAATGGTGAGCAAAGGGTCAACAAGTCATTGAATCTTGAGAATGAATGTGGAATTGACAAGTGTCTCACCCATGGTAACTATCGAATAAATAAATGGAAAGCATTCATTCATATAAAAATAGATCAATGGTGTGGAGCAAAGTCAAAGAGTCGATAAGCTCATGTTGAATGTGAGGTCACCACATGGTACAAACATGGAACCAAATAAAGTATGACTACAAGACCCATAAAAATAACATGGAGATGACAAGTGTCATGATCAAGGAACCTAGATCAAGATCAATAACTAATATCGAAAGTCAAAGCTAGGATACTTTAAATAGAGAACAAATGTGACCTAAGTCAAACCAAAATAAATATTTCAAAGGGCATATTCCACCATTAGAGCTCAGTTGAGCACCATTAAACATGAGACATAGTTATATAGTCATGATTGTAATTGATAAAGTTTTGTCACCATTAAATCTTAGTCAAGACCTTTGGTCTAAGATTTAAAACCTATCGACCCCATTTTCTAGAGTTGCAAGATTATTTCATGACTGTGATCATTGCTCTTTAAAGAGGATCTATGTAGATAATGAGTCCTTAGCTTCCATAAGGTTCAGAGGTAGAATAGGTTTGTTTAAACCTAACATATTTTAAAAAGGAATTTGTGTGTCCTGTAGGCTATTCATTGACATGATAACTATAAGAAAATGAATAAATGGATTAGTTTTCAATCTATAGTAAACCTAGTTTTAGATTTGAATTAGGGGTAGATGTGTGATTATAGAGAAGTGTCTCATCCTTTGACATAATGTTATCTTCAAAAAAATAGGTACCTATAGCCACCCAAAGCAGATATGGTCATGTCTCTATCAAGTCTTAAGATATGAGGATTTTTTCCTCATAAACAATTCAAGTGGAAGATGGTATAAAATCCCAAGATGGAGATCTGGTGGTTAGAGGAAGTAGTTGGAGAATTTAAATAGATTTTTAGGGGGTTCTAAGGGTTTACCTTCATAGTAGGATAATGACTCATCATCCAAAACACATTCTTGTCTTTTAGTATGTTTCTCAACCAATTAGAAGATTCGAGGGCTATTGGGATAAATGAAAGTTCATTTATCTATGATGGATTAGTCTTAATTGGATAAAATATGGCTGAGCATTCATTGAAGAATAGTGGTAGCTTATATATGGATCTTTCATTATGTCCTCCCCCCTCCCTCTCTCTTCCCCTTTCCCCTATATCTCTCATTCTTTCACATTGGGTAAGGGTTCTCAATTTTTAGATATTGGTTAAAGACTTTTAAGAATCAAGGAGACTCTCATTTAATAAGGATAAACCATATCAAAAATTGTAAGAACTAAATTTTGATGAAATAAGATGATTTTTACCTATATCTTGCCTTTGACAAATGTTTCAGCAAGTTTGTGTATGATGAGCTTATGAAGGAAATTCTTCCTAGGTCATTGTCCTTATACTTGCCTCTTTTAAGCTATTTTCAAGCTAATTTTCAAGTTTGAACTTGTGTTCTTTTGTCATTAATGAATGCATAGTGTGAGTCTTAGAATTCATATTTGCTTCTTTAATTGCTTGGTGAGCCTAGTTCATGAAATACTTATGCAATTAGCCGGTTTGTGAGATTATGTGAACAAATATTGTCTTATGTTGATCTAGTGTGGGTTCAAGCATATAAGTGTCTCATTTAAATTTGGTGCATCACCTTGTTAGATTTCTTAGGATCCATATTTCCCCCTTTCTAACCCTTTTCCTAGTAATAGCATTAGCTTAGGTGATCCATCAAGAGTAATTCATCCTTCTCTGAAGGTTCAACCCTATCATAGGATACCCACAACTTGGGGTTGTTCCTATTGTGTATCTTATTTGGAGATATCCTGAAGAACCCTCTCCAAGGGTGAAAATTAATCCTACAATAGGTCCTTCACTTATAAATTGAACTAAAACAATTATCAATTTCACTTCATTGAAACCCAACACACTTATCATCATTATCCTTATAATCAATTCTATTTAAAGTTTCAAAAAGGAGTAACACAAAAAAATTATGACTTTAGTGATGAGAAAACACAACCTACAATGATATAAAGGAAACATGACTTTTAAATCATTAAATAGCACTTGGAAACAATAAACCATATATATACTATTAATAATCTAGTATCATAATTTCCTACTAAGGTAAGATGACTTAATTATCAAATTAGGCATTTGATTAAACAATGTTATACTTCAAATGAGTCCAAACATTTTTTCAAAACTGATTTCAAACATATATCTAAACTCATACTTCTATTTTCAAATTATCTTCAAGTGAGAATTCAATGCACAATAAAATGTTTTTAAGCTTAACTGTAAATTAAAACAATAACCTATAATGATCACACGGAGTTTATTAACTATATCATATCTAAATAATCACTTCATTAAATATAAGTTCAAGTCCAGGACCTCAAACTAACTTGCATTGATGCTATATAATTCAAGAAAGACCTTAAACTAATAAACCAACTTCAACATACTAAATTTTACATCATTATAATGCAAAAGAGATTTTACAGTTATGTTAGGGAAGAATCAACAAGCACAGTCATAAAAAATAAAATCATTCATTCTTTATATCCAACAATACCACGATAAGTAGTCAATCAAAATTTCTTATCAAATTCACTTATCTCTTTCTTCATATTCAAGTTAATTTTGAACTTCAAACCTTATATTCAATGAATACTAACTCTCATAAGATAAGACTGAGCAAGATCCATCTACTTATCTCATCACACAATCTAATAATAAAGACTTGATTACAATATGAATTCACAAAGTAATAATTAAGGAACATGTTAAAAGTCAACATATATATCATTATGCAAACTCTATTTGACATTAAACATTTTTAGTGATACCTCTATAAGAATGTATCTCTAAAGTGAACCGATACTTTCTAATAAGTTACAAATAATTAAACTAAAATTTATCTTCATGAAAATTTTGAGTTATAAGGTGTCACAAAACAACCATCCTTAATATTTTCTCATGCAATGTAAACATAATACCAAGCATTCCAAACATGCATGAAGACTTAAAACTATTTACTCATGCCTTAAACAGTTAAAAAATTACATGGCTCTATTTACACTCATACTAGAAATGCCTAGCAAATGAATCATAAAGTATGGCTAAGATTCTAAATCAAATACACAAAAAATATTATAAACAACCAAAGTACACTTTCAAAAGACTTATCAAGCCAAGGTTAAAATTTATCAAGTGATTGAAACATATGAAATCAGGTGTGATTACCTTAAACCCTTTTCTATTACTTTAAATAGTCACTTACTAAACAGGTTTGTGTTCATATATAGAAGTAATTACCCACAGAAGAGCATCAAATGACTACCCTAATGCAAGCTTGGCTTCAATACAAGTAACAAATACATTAGGTTCACTGCTAATAATGGCTAAAGCATGAAACCTTCATCTAAAACCTTTCTTAAACAAAAGTACATATTTCATTCAAAAACATAAATTGTATTAGTGCATCTAGAAGTCATTAGCACATGATTTTTTTTTCATAGTTAATAATGAAGTATCAAAAAGCATAGTTCTTTGAAGACATGAACAAATAAAAAAATGCGAAACTTGAGACCAACCATTCGAAGGTAGCCCTACCCACCCCAATCATTAGTTTAGGTTTGGAATAAGTTACCAGATAGAGTCTCAAAATCATAAAAGCAAATGGGAAAATGAGTGTTTAGAGAGAGAGATCCAGTCCACCACTATGGATTTTCACACAAGCGTTTCACTTTATTTTCATGTTTATTTTCTTTATAAAATGGGAAGAAACTTAAAGAGGGGTGTGGTTTAGATGAACCTATTTTTTTTGTGCGTGTGTGATCTAGTTGATTGTAGATACTCCTCTTTGGCTCGAGAGGATGACTTGTAAATAAGAAATTAACTATAAAAGGGTGGATTAGTAATATATAAGGGTAGATTACCTAGCATAAGCTAGATCCAAGAATCACTAGGCTTCCTTGGACGCTGTCAATTCACTCTTTAAGACAATTAAGTTTTGGTAAATGGAAATATGTGTTTACATGAAACAATAGAAAGTAATAAAATCAATGTAAGAAATGCTTGAAGGGAAATAAGTGATTTTAACTAAAACAACAATAACTTATTGAAAACTAAAGCTAAAGTGTTCAAACTTGTTTTGGAAAATAATTCAGACCTTTGTGATGTAACAAAAACTCAAAAAAGCATAATTTTGATGAAGGTAGATAGGTGGGAATTGTTTATTATTTTTGGCAAAATGAAACACATATTGACTGGTGTTGGTCACTTTGGTGCTAGTTAGGCAACCTTTATCAGTCGAGGTACGATCGATGATAATTAGAGATGACTAATGTCAGTATCTATAAGTCCTAGTTTGGGTAAAAGTAGGTGTCGAGATGGTTGTAAGAAGGCCTGTACGGGCTATTTCTAGGTTAGAGAATAGTCATGAGGGAAAAATAGGTTCTCATAAGTATCTAAACTTGTAGATAGATATGTAAGTTGTTGATATATCATGTGGGTTCTTGGTGGAAGGTGGATTTCTTGGAGTTACAGAACTCTAATCACAAAGGGTGGTGTGGGAGGGATAAGAGATGGGTGTAAGCAATACAAAAAACTAAATTTAATAACATAACTTGATGTAAGTGTAGGCATACTTAGCTCTAGAGTTATTAGCTTGGATTAGTGCTAAGGTTGAGTACAATTTACATGGGATCTTGGATCAATGTGGGCAGAGTAATGATACATAGGCTCTTCATGGTGAGTTGTTGAAACACTTGGATGTCTCTAGTCTAGTTCTTGGTTCACTTGGGATTTTTGATTTGATTGAGAGTTTAATATTCTTATGCAAAAGATATATTCAACTTCCTAAGGCAAGGTTTTTGGGTGATATTAATTAACCATTGTCGGTCCTAGACAACTAACATCTATTGAGGGGTGACCGATGTTAGTTAGGTAGAATTAGTCTAAATTTGCCGAAAATAGGTATTTATGCTTATGATTGGTTGTTAAAACTAATGGAAATGGTCTGAGGTTAATAAAGGCCTCATTGAGATGCATGAGGAATAAGTCTAGCGGGTTAGGGCATTAAATGCCTAGGTGGGAAATAGTCCTAAGGCTAGGTGTTGATCAATTACCCATGGGTTTGGGTGAGGAGGTGTAAATAGGCCTTTTTAAAATTAATTAACTTAATTAAATTATCCAAAAGGGGGTAAATGGGTGTGTTAAAGGATTTTAATAATTAATCCTAACCCAAGGGGCCCAAGGGGCTAAGGGGTACTTTACGATGACTAAAACTGTGTGGTTTTCTAATGTCTACATTTTGTCCCTTTTTTTTGTGTATATTTCATCCTCAAGCTACAAAATGAAAATAATAAGTGCAGTGGCAAGTTGGATACCTCAAGTACAGGAGGAGGTATTCCCCCTCAAACTGGGATGTGATGAGGTAAAAATGGAGTCGGGTGTAGGTTTGACAAGTGTATATGTGTGGTAAAATGGGTAGTATGGCATGAAATGGAAAATAAGGCTACATTGAGGAGGATAAGTGATAAGTGAACCCAGCCACCACATTAGGTGTAATAGATATGGATGTACTTATAAATGCAAGTCTCTAAGAAAAGGTATCCATGTTATTAGGGGTCCAAAATTAGGGTGATCTTGAGTATTCTAAAGTGGTCATAGGTGCCAGAACTATAATTTAGTGTGTTCCAAGGTAGTCTAAAGGTTTACACACGAAAGGTCATAGTTGAGCATAACATCATGTTGGTGAAATCATTAAGTGTAACAAAGATGACATTGGGTTCATTCAAAAAACAAAATGAACAAGTGATAGAGGTACTAGAGAGAATCCCTAATAGGTTGGGTAGTGGTTAGTAAAGGGGTCTCTTAGGGTGAAAATAAATGGTAAGGGGTATAAAACCCCAAAAGGGTCAATCACTGGTAGTTAGGGTCGATCAGTGTTAGTCACCTTAACCCTAATTATAACTAGCCTCAGTCATAGGCCAAAGCCTAAAAATGGTGGTTGATGACCTAAAAGGTCAAAAGACTTTCCTTTTTTGGCATTATTACATTTTGACTAACATTTATCAGTTCTTTAAGTGAAAATGATAGTGATGAGGAAAAATTTTATTGTTGATTAGTTGAGTGTGGGTTGACTCAAGTGTACTTAGTAAGGATTTGGCTAAGAGGATGCTAATGGGATTGAGTGGGACTAAGTGAGGACACAATAAGTTGGAGGTTGAACTAGTGGTAGTAGGTCAGTGGCAATGGTGCAATAGGCTCCACCACATAGGCAAACACAAAATGAGGTAGGCCTTTTGTCCACTGAATTTTATTTGTTGCCTACTTGAATTTGGGAGGGCATTATTGTGGTTTGAAATTTAGGATTTTGGTGTTGTAGAGGTAAATGTTGAGGGTAAGGGTAGGTAGGATATTGGGGTTATTTTGGTGTTTTGGTGTAGTTTTGAGATAAATTTAGGGTTTGAGGGCCATCGAATCTTTACATAGTGGCTAACACTGATCATTATTGATTGACAATGATTGATAGGGATTTGGTATCAGTCAAAATAGGGATCGACACCAATACATGGATCCTAATTGATGCCAGTTAAGGTTTGATCAATAGTGGTTTCACAAAGAATTAATGTCAGTCGAGACTCAACTGTCATCGATATTGAAATAAAGGTCAAGGGGGAAGTTGTTAAAGAAGGTAAGGTAAATGCCTAAGTTAGCTTATAAGTTGAGAAGTCCTAACTTAGAAGTCTAATACCTAGGCTAAGGGGTAGTTATTAGATGTAATCATAATAGTTAGGTAGGCTAAAGGTTTGGGTAATGTTGTAGTGTAAGTGTAATAGTTATGTTAGGATGGAAAGTGTAGGTTAAATTAAATCATTTGTCTAACCTTATAGGTGAGGGTAATGTTAGTGATGTGAGACTAGGTGCCACCTCTCCTAGAGGATGTTCGCATAGATATGACCCCAGTAGATTTGGATTACATGGTAGTAGTAAGCTTGGGGTACATGCAATATTATCAACACGTGTTATGAGATGCAGTGATGATGGTAGCCCTCATCAAGAGATGTGATCCAGCTACCAACACCTTTGTGTTGCTGACTGAAGAGATCACCATCTTGTTAGAGTATATTCATAGGATATTGAGATTACTTACATGGGGTCAAGTGATAGAGCATATCCATATCAATGATCAAGATTCTTATATGGATCAACTATTCAGAGAGGATTTTATACAAGTGAGATGGCATATTAGGGTATTTTATTTAGAAGATCTATACTTCATGGATAGGGTAAGGAGATGGCCAATGACTATGATGATTATAGCTATTACTTGTTATGCACTCCTTAATTTGATCATAGGTAGATTTCCCTAGGCACTGTTAGGTGTTCCTATGGATATGATCAAGGACCAGATATTTTTTCTTAGGCCCTAGTACTATTGGTGCAGATCTACTATGAGTTATGGGGTTATTAAGTGAATATACATTATAAGTTGAGTTAGGATTTATATTACACTATTGGGCATATGATCATATCACTATATTATGACCAACTATATTTCTGTGGTACACATGGGCTCAAGATAGGTTTAGAGTCAATTTTATGAGATGGATGGTAGACCATGCACTACCACAAGTAGCGGTAGATGAGTGATAATTAAATTGGTTTAGAGAGTGATTGGATACACTGGTAGATGGTGAGGTTATCTAGATATGTTACACAAAATTCCCCTCATGGATGGGTCTTGATCAACATCTCTTTTCATTATAGAGTTTTAGGTGGATCTATGGGAGGTGATAGTATGAGGTAGAGCTGATCACATTTGATCAAGTGAGGAGGTAGTCTAGTTTGGTATAGGGTGTCTTGAGGGCATTCCCTAAGTGCATACAAGAGGATGCAGAGACACCATTGTATCCACCATAGCTAGTTGAGGAGGATTTCTTTTATGAGGAGCTACCAGTTACTACAAATATTAATGATGTTGGCATTATATAGGATTATATCATGTGGTGTCAAGGTCAATATACCATAATTTTTGAAGGAGATAAGGGACATGATTAAGCTAGAGGCATGGGTGGATAGTAGTAGGTTGTTGATGTAGAGATGGAGGAGAGTGGTGATTAGATGGATGTTGATACCCTAGATAGATGGGTAGTGATTATAGAGAGGGACTAGGTGAGAGAGGCATTAGCCACAACATAGGTTGCATTTGCATCCATGACCTTAGAGAGGGATAAAACATAGGGTTATTTGTTAGGGAGGACACATGAGAGAGATACTCTTAGGGCATAGGTTTCTAGCATTACTTAGTAGAGAGACCAGGCCCAAGGATAGGTATTAACCCTAACACAAGATAGGGATCATGCATGAGTACAACTAACTATTGTTATAAAAGAGAGGGATGTAGCATAAGGATAGGTGACCTTGATATTAGTAGAGAGAGATGCACTAAGATAGGCAAGAGGGCGAGCACCAATAGGACCTTCATGGACCATCTAGTGTCCAAGTATGTGGACATAGTAGAGGAGCTAAGGTACTATGAGGCACTTGTCTTTACATAGCTCCTAAATGCACCCTAATATGATGAATATGTAGCAGACTAGGTTATGGGTGGGAGAGTTAGCAGTGTGACTCTTAGTCAGTGGGCAGTATCTACATGTGCTCATATGGGTCCTAGAATTGGATTTCTCATCATGCATTTTCTTACACCAAATCAGAACCATGAGAGAAAAGTAACCTTCATCATGTGTTTTATTACACCAAATTAGACATTCCTTCCATTTGTCATGTAGAAGAGGCCCAATATGATATTTGGTATAATTAAATATTTAACTATATAAACCTATCCATTCTTCCTTCTGATCTCTCTAAAAATAGTTGAAGAGAGTTTATAAGGAGTACCTCTCGTTACATTTTACTAGGGGAATTATTTATAAATGAGGCTTTGATGGTCTCCTTTTTATATGCCTACATAGTCATGAAATCTATCACACTATCAAAGAAATGCATGATGGGATTTGTGGAAGATATTTTAGCGGTCTAGCTATCACTAAATGTATCCTTCACCTTGGATATTATTGGCTTACCCTTAACCAAAAATGTTGTGATTATGTAAAGAAGTGTGTTAAATGTCAAAAACAAGCTAATTTTCATCATGTACCTCATCATGGTCTTCAAGTCTCTAAGGATTTTTTGCCCTTTTTATTGTGGGGATTAGATTTCATTGGTGAAATAAACCCTCATTATGCATAGTGACATCATTTTATCATCACTACAATAGAATATTTCACCAATTGGGTGGAGGTTATTCCCCTCATTTCAACCAAAGCTGATAAGATTATTGATTTCATTAACCATCACATAATCTGTTGCTTTGATTTTCCTCACAAAATTATCATCGATAATAGAAAATCATTTAAAAATAAAAAAGTACAAGGTCTTTATGACACAATTGCATTAAGTTAAGCTTTTCATCACCATACCATCCATAATCTAATGGATAGGTTGAAGCCTCTAAAAAAGTTCACAGACTTTGTTAATCCACTTCTTTACATCACGTACCTAGTCATGGTCTTCAAGTCTCTAAGGATTTCTGGCCCTTCTTGTAGTGGGGATTAGATCTTATTGGTGAAATCCACCCTCATTCTTCATAATGACATCATTCTATCATCACTATGATATAATATTTCACTAAATGGGTGGAGGCTATTCCCCTCATTTCAACCAAAGTTGATAAGATTGTTGACTTCATTAACGATCACATTATCTACTGCTTTGGTGTTCCTCACAAAATTATCATCGATAATGGCAAATTATTTAAAAATAAAGAAGTATAAGGTCTTTGTGACACATTTGGAATGAAGTTAATATTTTCATTTCCATACCATCCATAAGATAATGGATAGGCTAAATCCTTTAAAAAAATTCATGAAGACTTTGTCAATCCACACTCAAGAGAGAGACCAGGCCTAAGGATAAGTAGTGACCTTGATACAAGAGAGGCATCATCCATGAACATAGATAACCATTGTTACATAGGAGAGATATATGGTATATGGATAGGTGACCTTGATATCAATAGAGAGAGATGAGCTAAGATAGGTAGGAGAGCAGGCACCAACAAGACTAATGTAGACCATCCCAGTGTTTAGGTATGTGGCCATAGTAGAGGAGTTGAGGAACTACTAGGCACTTGTCTTTACATAGCTCCCAAATGCACCTCTATATGTTGAGTATATATTAGAGTAGGTTATGGGTGGGAGAATTAGTAGCATAACTTTTAGTTAGTGGGCAACATATACAGGTGCTCATATGGGTCTTAGAGATGGATAGGATTTAGGGGGTAGTATTACCCCTACACCATAGACTTGATTGGACTTACTATTGTATTTATTATCAGAGTTGTTGCTAGAATCTGGATAATGCAAGTGTAATGGAGACATGACCACATGAGTTGAAGTAAGTGCACACCACATAAATGTTAAAAGTAATTTGAAAATAACACAAGACAAATTGCACAAGACAAAATGGAGAAAACCAAAATCTAATTAACATGAGATGGCTAGAGTGAGGACTACAAATAGGAGAGTAAGTAACTCCTCCACAAAAGGTGGACAAGGCACCCCAAGAATAGACTGTAACTCCTCCATGAAAGGTGGTGACAAGGTGCTAAGAATAGAGAAGTAACTCCCATCAAGGGAGTTACTTATGACATTCTTATGACACCTATGACACATCTATGACACACACCTCCACATAAGCTAGCCTATCCCACAAATGTAGGAAAACTCCATGTATGCACAAGAAATACAATTTCCCTAATTAATAAATAGGTAAAAATAAAAACCTACACTAATACCCCCCCATAAGCATAGCTTAGGTGGGCAGTGTCGAAATATAAAATGGGTCCCGGCAACTAGGCCTGATGAGGTACCCATGTACAAATGCAATCTCCCATAAGATAGAGAAAAGGAGAAAACCCGTAGGAAAAAATTCCCCTCCCAAAAGAGAGACATAAAAGAAATGAAGAGGCTAAAAGGCCCTGCCTTAAGATGATGCTGCTATAGATGTGGACCGCACCCCAAGAAGAGCTTGTAGATGAATGAACTTACTCTCAGTGAAAGGTTTGGTGAAGATGTCTGCAACCTACTCTGAAGACTGGCAAAATATCAAGTCAATGACTTGACTATGAATAAGCTCCTGAATGAAATGCATGTGAATCTCTATGTGTTTGGTCTGCTGGTGCTAAACTAGATTCTTGCAAATATGAATGGTACTCTAGTTGTCACAATAAATGATGGTGGGCTACCTGATAGGAATGCCAAACTCAAAAAGTATCCCTTAAAGCTAAATAGCCTCAGTAGCTGCATTAATATCTCCCTTGTACTCCACCTCTGTGGATGATATAGCAATAGAATTTTGCTTCTTTCTAGACCAACTGATAGGACCAGAACCTAGAGAGAAATTGTAACCATAAGTGGACTTGTGAGTCTGTGAATCACCAGCCCAGTCTGAATCTGTATATCTAACCAAGTCAACCTCTATGCCAAATCTGTAATGAATCCCATATTATGTGAACCTTGTATGTAGTGCAAGATCCTCTTAGCTGCTTTTCAATGTAGCTCGTGAGGTTCCTGCATGAATTTGGAGACAAGTCCCACTGTATATGATTTGTCAGGCTTGGTGTGAGTCAAGTAGATGAGACTACCAACAAGTTGTCAATACCGAGTGGCATCAACCAATGGTGAAAAACAATCAGCCTCAAGCTTGACTCTTGATAGAAAGAGAGTCAGAGATGGCTTGCAATCAACCATATGAAATCGAGCCAATAAGTCAAGAGCATACTTAGGCTGTGCAAGACAAATCCCTGAATCTGACTGTGAGATCTTGATGCCAAGGAAGTAGTGCAACAAACCCAAGTCTATCATGTCAAATCTATCTTGAAGAGATGCCATCACCACTGCAATAGCTGATGAAGAACTCCCAATGATCAAAAGGTCATCAACATATAAAACCAAAATCAAGAGCGAATCATCCTGCCACAAGAAGTAGACATTGGGATCAGAATGGTACCTAGTGAAACCTATTGTGAGAAGGAAGGAATCCATCTTGGCATACCAAGCTTGAGGGGCATGTTTGAGGCCATAGATAGATTTCTTAATTCTACATACTAAGGAAGAATCTTGAACAAATCCTGATGGCTGCTCCATGTAGATCTCCTCCTCTAGGTCTCCGTGAAGAAAGGCACTCTTCACATCCCAACCATGTGTTGTGGCAATAGCCAAGGTGAGTCAGATAGAAGTCATCTTTGCAATGGGTGCAAAGGTCTCTGAGTAGTCAATGCCTACCACCTGTGAGAAACCCTTGGCGACCAATCGTGCCTTGTACTTATCAACTGACCCATCTACTACAAACTTGGTCCAATATATCCACCTACATCGAACCATATTTCTTCCCTTAGGAAGTGAAGTCAAATCCCAAGTGTGATTTTTGATTAAGGAAGAATATTCTTCCTCCATAGAATTATCCCACTCAGGTACCCCTGATGCCTCTCAAAAAGTCTATGGATCTAAAACTGTAGCAAAGAAGGCATGTGGATCTCTCTAAAAATCCCCCCTAGTACGTTTGTCATCTATGGGATCTCCTACCCAAGTGCCAGCACTCTCAAGTATCTATGTGGCCCAAAGTGGCCCGAAAGTGGATGATTCAGGTGCTAACTCCTCATCCTCTGATTGACTAGAGGTGGATGACTCTGCATCACTATCCTCGCTGTCTAAACTCAAAAAAGAAGATGTCTCTAACTCAAGAACTTGTTGTGGCTGATTTGAATCTGACAAGGAATAATCATGAAGAAGTAGATCCAATGAGGGAGAAGAAGTGTCAAGTGTTGAGTCTCTAAGACTCTCCTGAAAATGGACACTTCTCTCGATGAACAACTCATGAGTGACTAGATCTAGAAGGTGATATCCCTTAATACCATCTGGATATCCTACAAATATGCAAGGCTTGGACTGATGTTCCATAGCTTTACATTTTTTCTTTGGAATGCGGGCCATGGCTGGGGATCCAAAAACTCTAAGGTGCTCAACATCAAGTTTCCTTTTATGCCAAGCTTCAAAGGGTGTTATCCCTTTCAAAGCTTTGTGAGGAACCCTATTTTGAAAGTAGCAAGCACAATTGATGGCTTCGGACCAATACTATGGTGCTAAGGATTTGGAGTGAATCATACAGCTACCCATCTCTTTCAAGAACCTATTCTTGCATTTTGTAACCCCATTCTGTGAAGGATTGTAAGTGACTATGCACTGTAAATCAATCCCCTCTATGGTGCAAAACTACTCAAACCTGATGATGACATACTCCCCTCCATTATCAATTCGAAGAACCTTGATGGATTCCTCACTCTGTTTCTCAACAAGAGCCTTAAAGTCTAGAAATTTTTCAAACACTTCAGACTTTTGTTTGATAAAATATATCCAAGTGTACCTATAGAAATCATCAATGAAAGTGAGGATGTACTTGGCCCTTGTGAAAGATGGTTTGGGAAAGGGTCCAGATACATCACTATGGACTAACTCCAAAGGTTTTGAAGCCCTCCAAGCTTTGCCTTTATCAAATTTTGCTTTGGGATGCTTCCTAAGGGACACCCCTCACAAAGTCCTTTCGAGAATTGGACACGAGGCAAGCCAATGACCATGTCATGTTTGCAAAGTTGCTCAAGGTAGCGGTAGTTAAGATGGCCAAACCGCTCATGCCATAATTTGCTAACTTCATTTGAATGAGTCAGCAATGCTGTTGGAGAAGGATTTGATGAAAAATGTGAGGTGTATAACCTGGCTTGGTGATCTACCCTACCTACTGCCACTGTAGTATCAGTATGCAACTCCCTGATAGCCACTGAATCTGGTGAAAACTCAACTCTCATACCCCGACCAATGTGAGTGATTTGGTACACTGACAAGAGATTGGTTGAAAGAGAAGGAACACTTAGAACATTATTGAATGTTCCTCCTTCCATTTCAATTGACCCTCTCCCTATAACAAAAATTGAAGTGTCATCACCCAAACTAATTGAAGTCATGCTACAAGGCTCTAAAGATGAAAACTCAACTAGTGAAGAGCCCATGTGGTGAGAAGCACCCAAGTCAATGACCCATGAAGATGTAGAAGCTGTTGTAGCTACAAGGGCCTTGCCCTTTTCTTTCTCCTTACCATTGCCTTTTGTCTTGGTAGAATCTTGGGTAGATGAATTCTGCTTGATGGACTCAAGAACACCTATGTTGTTCTTCTCTAGAAGATGAGTTAGGTGATCTATTTGTTTCTTCATGCATTTGTGTTCATCATGCCTTATCTTTTTACAATAGGCACACTTAACCTTCTCCTTCTTAGGTTAAGCATTGGAAGAGGAAGTCTCAGCATTGTTTTTGGCAGGATTGGTGTTTTCTTTCTTCTTCTCTTGGTCCTTGTTCTTTTTCTTCTTCTCCTTTGTTGAAGTCTTATCCTTACCATTTCCAGCTATCAAAGCTTGGGGTTGAGTAGACTTCATTGTGCCCATTTTAATTAGCTTATCTTGCTCCCTAGTCAAGTCGGCAATGAATGAATCCAAAGAAGGCATTTTCCATGTAGTGCCAAGGGCACTTTTTATGGCATGGAAAGTGGAGACAAAGACTGAATAGCTTGGACCTAACTTTGCTAGAATAGAAAGTATGAGTTGATCATCTTTCTTCTATATCCTGCATTCTTTCAATTACAATCTAAGGGCCTTAAACTTAGTGAAGAAGTCCTATAGGGTGTGAAAGTTGCTAGGACTTAGACTTATGAGTTTATTTTCGAGCTCATGACCTCTCATCTCATCAAGCTTCCCAAATAACTTTTCTAATGTGTCCCATATGTCATTAAGAGTTTGGGAGGATTCTAGATGGAAGAAAATTTTTAGAGACACAAACAAGCACAATAATCCATAGGCTTGATCACTACGGTTGTACCACTTGACCTTTTTAGCATCAATGTTGGGTTTTACTTTAGTACCCATTATGATCCTATACGACCCTTTGCTTCTAAGAATGATTGACATTTTAACCTTCCATTCATGGTAGTTAAAGGGTGTTATGGGTTTAAGTTGAAAATAATCCATTTTTAGCTGAATTTAGGTGAAGTTGTGTTGATTGCAAGTTGTGAAATTATGCAGAAAAGAGAATGAAAGCAAAGATTTGCAAGTTGTGAAAAGCAATCACACCCCCCCCAAAATATTGAGCCCCCCACAAATATGCAAGTTCATGCTCAAAAGACGTCAGACTCAGTCGAGAATGTGTCTTAGAGCAATTAGTGCAAGACTAAAGCAAACAAGACATCGGACTCAGCCGAAAATGCGTCCCGAGAGACCCAAATTTTAAGCACTTTATAAACTAGTGCATTTTTGACAAATAAAAAGCCTACACTATGGAGAATTGAATTACAAACACTTTTTCAAAAATTGGCACCCAAATCCGAGCTACCGTTTGCAAGATATTAAACGTTTAATTTTCCCGTAAACTAGTGTTTTTGCAAAAAAAAAGCACTAAAACATTAAAAAAACCTGTTATGAGAGAGAAAGTGGCCTTCCAACCGCTCATTGGATTTGGCACAAAATGAGGAATCCAAAGGAGGTTTGTGTGAGGGGTAATTGGCCTCCTGCTAACCTGGGCCTCACCCTTCGTCTTCGACATGCGAGGATACAAGTTTTAAATAAAAACCCCTAAATTACAAAACTGTCTATAAAACTGAATATTCAGTCAAATTGACTGATTTTTGTTTTAACAAGTCAATTTTAACTTAAAATATTAAAGAAAAGACAGAATTGAATAGCTAACCAAGCATCTAAGGGTCCACATGGGATGCCAAGTAAGGAAGGGTCACCCAAAAGGGCACAGTCTAGAATTTATGTTGTAAAAAAGACAAAAAATAGACCTGTTGGAAACATCGTACGACCTGATGGCGCCTTGCTGGTAGAAAGGACTGTGGCATGGACCAAAAGAAGACGTTACAGAAGTTGGCGCTGCTGAGGTTAGCGCAGAATTGCAGACTGCTGACCAGAAGTGTGCACTGTACAGCCTGTTTTGGATGCCGTACAAAGGATGGCATCGCTGTATAAAGGCCAGAAGCTAGGCACAAAAGCTTTGCTGTAGAAAGATGCTGGAAGGACTGCTATTTGGAGTTGCTGCTCCTCCCTCTGCTACTCCACACAATAATGGTGCCCAAGAAGAGAAACAGATGAACCAGCGCCTGAAGTGAAGACAGCGAAGACACCCAAAGGCCAAGGATTTCAAAGAAAATGATACCAAAAATGATATATATTTTTTATTTTAGATCAGATCTAAAACTTAAAAAAATAAAGAGAACTCCACTCCTCTTGATTTCAAAATGAACTAAAAGCATAACCAGAGACATGATTACCGTTCTTACTCTGATACCATATCGGAGTTGATGCCAGAATCTAGATAATGCGAGTGCAATGGAGATGTGATCACATGATTTGAAGCAAGTGCACACCACATAGATGCTAAAACAATTTGAAAATAACACAAGAAGATAAATTACACAAGACAAAATGGAGAAAACCAAAATCTAATTAACATGAGATGGCCAAAGTGAGGACTACAAATAGGAGAGTACATAAGTAACTCCTCCACAAAAGGTGGACAAGGCACCCCAAGAATAGACTGTAACTCTTCCATGAAAGGTGGTGACAAGGTGCTAAGAATAGAGAAGTAACTCCCATCAAGGGAGTTACTAATGACATTCTTATGACACCTATGACACATCTATGACACACACCTCCACATAAGTTAGCCTATCCCAAAAATGTAGGAAAACTCCATGTATGCACAAGAAATACAATTTCCCTAATTAATAAATAGGGAAAAATAAAAACCTACACTAATATTTATATGATTTTGATTTTGTCTTACAATCCAATTTAATGAGATGTACATATCATTTTGAGAGACATGGACATATATATATATATATATATTGATTTGAGCTATGATGGTATGATCATGATGTAATATATATATATATATATATATATATATATATATTGATTTGAGCTATGATGGTATGATCATGATGTCTATTGCTTATGGTTATTTATTATGCTCATGTGATGATGTTATGATTCATTTTATGATGTTTATGACATGGTTATATGTGGTGACTAATTTAACATTATTCTTATTAGTATATGCATGCTTAATGAGATGTTTGACATATGTGATCCCATAGTTAGATAGATATGTGATGGATAACATATTAGATTACTCATTTATTCAGTGCTAGAAAATGATAAAGTGGCTAGTATTAACTTTATGATAAAATTCATAATGTATTTTGATGTGATATAGTTAATGTGATTGATGTGATGATTACTTAGATAGATGAGATGGTTTCTAATGTATGGTTATGGTGATTTCTAATTAGAATGTTTTCATGATTAAAAACACCGAGATAAATGATGTGAAAGGATAATTCATTTAAATGTTTTTAAATGTTATGATTGTATTTATTTGGATGAGAGTTGATTTAAAAATGTGAACAACTAATATTAACACATAAATCAAGTTTGGATAACAAAACTATATGTAATAAAAGAGAAGAAAGTTAAAACAATCAAAAGATAAACATCTTAATTAATGTTGCAACAAGTAGGCATGAGAAAAAATGAGACATGATGATATTTCATTGGTGAAGACTAATATAGGAAGTTAGATCAACTTATGAACATAATCCATTTATATGATTTGCATTAGCATTCGTTAGTTTGTTAAGAAATTCTTGATCACATTGTGTCAAGTAAGCTCAAAATCCCTTATGTTATGGAGGGTGAAAGGGGGGATGGATAAAAAGTAACCTTCTTGTGGGGTTAGTGTGCCCCTTCTGTAGGTTGCCAAAAAAAATATTATAAACAAGTCTATGTCTTTCCTAGTGTAGATTGATCAATGCGGGAAGTCTGCATTTTTTATTTTTGTGAAAGTTGATTACAACTTCCAAATTTTTTTCTTTTTGTGAATTTTGAAAATGGGTCTTTGGATATTTTTGAGAGGTTGGGGAAGCTGATCAGTGTGAGAATCTTTCATGAAATTTCTTTCTTTGACAAATGTAGGACTTATCCATCCTTAAAGGAAGTGGTCTAAGCTTTGTGATTTGCTTTAGTCTTGGATAGTTATCCTTCAAGGAAGAAGTCTACCTTATTTAAGAAATTATTGAGTTGTTTTGGTAGCTATCCTTCAAGGGAGTAGTCTCCAATGCTAGAGATGACCCATAAGATGGAATATTTTTGTACTCTTTTAGTTTTGCTAGACATAGACATGTTTATATACGATTAAGGCTTACCTTTATGAAGGCAAAACTATATCACAACAAGGTTGAAGAGTGGATGAGAGGATGATTTAAGAGATAATGACAATGGGATTCCATCTTATTAGGGATGAAAATTAACCATGACAATCATGCCATGGGTAGAGTCATGGTACCCATTTTAGGATTGAGACTGAAACTATGATGGATAATCACATGATTCTTATTCTTTAATCAATTGTCCTTAAAGTGAGGGGATGAATGTAATAATCTCATAAAATAAGGGATGAGCTTAAGTTAGACAGAAGGTGAGTTTGAATTATCTTAATAAAAGAATGGATGCAGATGTGAAACATTGAAGGGTTCATGTTTTGGCTTTCCTTCAAGAGATAATAACCAGTAAGATCCTGGCCCATACTTATGCATAATGATATATGGTCCAAGATAATTAAAAGCAAACTTGCCCTACTTACTTCTTTCCATATTGGTTACATGATGATTTTCCTTTAAGATGAGGTCTCTAATATTGAATTATCATTCTTTTAGGTGCTTATTATAAGTGCACTTGATTCATTCTTGGTAGACATAAAGATGGTTAAGTGCAGCCAAATGACGCTCGTCACGTATCTCAAGATGGGATAAATGTTCTTGATGATAGTTTCCCTCAGAAATGATATCCTTTAAGGATATGTAAAGAGATGGAATTTGGACTTTGAGAGGCATGAAAACCTCTTCTCTAAATACAAGAGAGAAAGGGGTAGCACCCATAAGGGTTTGAATGCTAGTTTGATATGCCCATAAGGCGAAGGGAATGTGTAAATGCCAATCTCAACTAGATTCATTGACCATTTTAGTTAGCATTTTGTTAGAGGCTTCAATCTATCCATTAGCTTGTCTATTGTATGGTGATGAGAAGATTAACTTAATTCCAAATGTGTCACAAAGACCTTGCACTTTTTTATTTTTTAAATGATTTTCCATTGTCGATGATAATTTTGTGAGGAACATCAAAGCAATAGATAATATGATGGTTAATGAAGTCAACAATCTTATCATCTTTGGTTGAAATGAGGGGAATATCCTCCACCCATTTAGTGAAATATTTTGTTGCAGTGATGATAGAATGATGTCTCTATAAAGAATGAGGGTCAATTTCACCAATGAGATCTAATCCATACTACAAGAAGGGCTAGAAATTCTTAGAGACTTGAAGACCATGACTAGGTATGTGATATAAATTAACATGTTATTGACACTTAACACACTTATTTACGTAATCATAATAGTCTTGGTTAAGGGTAGGCCAATAATAGCCAAGGTGAAGGATACATTTAGTGATACCTAGACTCCTAATATGTCCCCCACAAATCCCATCATGCATTTCCTTGATAGTGTGAGAGATTTCATGACTATGTAGGCATCTAAAGAGGAGATCGTCAAAGCCTCATTTATAAAATTTTCCCCATAGTATGGTGTAATGAGATGTACTCTATATAAATGCTCTTCAACCATTTTTAGAGAGATCAGAAAGAAGAATGACTAGGTTTAAATAGTCAAAGATTTGCTTATACCAAATATCATATTGGGCCTCTTCCACATGATAAATGGAAGGAATGTTTGTTTTGGTGTAAGAGGGCTCACTAAGGTGATGGATAATGATAAAGATATTAGAGTCTTAAGGTGTAGATGGGATTTTGGCGGTAAGAGAATCTATGGTATCGACGAAATTATTAGTAGAATACAAAGTGGCTTGAATAAATTAATGATCAAATGATATCAAGAGTACATCTACCAACTATTTGTATTGTTTTAAGACATCATTTTTACATTGTTAAGAACCACTTATTAAGTTGACCACAAGTTGGGAGTCATCAAAAATGCTAATCGATTTGAATCCCAAAGACAAAGTTATTTGGAGACCTATCACCAGGGCTTCATACTCAGCCATGTTATTGGTGCAATCAAAATCAAGTTTAAAGGATAAAGGAAGGGGTTCATCATCAATGGGGATAAGGATGATGATATCTCCCTCACCACATTGATACTTTTATCCATCAAATAACATAGTCATCTGATAAGTATAATCCTCTTGAGATAGAGTTGCAATAGACTCATCAAGAAACTCAAGAGGAGGAGGTTGGTTATTTTCTAAATGTGCTTTATCTAATTGGTCAACAATAATTTTCCCTTTGATTGACCTTTTTTGGAGGAACTTAAGATCAAACTTATCTAAGAGCATGACCCATCTATCCATATGATTATTTTGATATGGCTTAGAATGCATATACTTGAGTGGGTCGATGTTAGTTATGATGAAGGTTTTACAGTTAAAAAGGTAATGCTAGAGTTTAGAATCCATAAAGACCAAGATGAGGCATAATTTCTTAGTATGGGTATATCAAGTATCATACTCTATAAGTGTTTAGCTTATATAGTAGACTTCTTTCTCTTTATGTTGATCATCACGATGTGCAATCATGGCCCCTAAAGAATGGTTGGTTTTAGAAATATAAAGGCAAAAGGGCTAATCCTCTTTTGGAGGAACAAGAATAGGTGAAGAAAGAATTTATTCTTTAAGTGAGTCAAAGGCCTTTTGATATTCTTTGTTCCATTTAAAGGAGATATATTTCCTAGTAAGGTGATGGAAAGGTTAACACCTATCAGATAGTTGAGAGATGAAGTGGTGAATAGATTGGAGCTTCCCCTATAGACTACAGAGTTGCTTGAGGTTAGTCAGAGGAGGCATGTTGATGATTGCCTTGACTTAAGCAGGATCAACTTCTATTCCATAGAAAGAGATAACAAAGCCAAGAAGCATTCTTGACAAGACCCCTGTTTCTATACGATTTTCGCTTTCTACATTCAAAAAGGAATTAAGAAACTAAGAGAAATGGTCTAAGGATTGTATGTACCTGGATGAAGTCTTGCACACCAAATTCAGACGATAGCAGGAACTCCTCTTTGGTTGTGGAGGATGACACCTGTAGCAAAAAGAGACTCAAACACGAAAATGGTTAGATGGCTAGAAAGTGGACTACCAAACAAAAGCTTGGTCCTCGAAGTACAAAAGACTTCTCGGGGGATGACAGTCCACTGTTAAAAAGTAGAATATTAACAAAAATAGAAATGATAAAATAGAAATAAATAAATGAAAGCAAATGTGTACCTGTTTGTAGCAATCTGCTTTGCACAGTCGCCGACGTCGGTGGTCCTGCCGGCGTCGGTCAAGGAAATTCACCGACGTCAATTAGTATGCTGACGTCGATAGGGGAAATGGTCGAGGTCGGTCGGGGCAATGGCCTGGGACAAGTTTCAAGGCTGGTTTCAGGGCAGTCTGGTCAATAAAATGGTCTGCAAAATGGTCTATGGTAGTTTGAGAGTTTGTGTAGGGTGGTAAGATAGTAGATAGAATCTTTAGGAAGGACTAAGGCAAAGGATATGTTGTCAAAAATGGGGGTAAAGGGTAAGAAAAAGGCCTCTGAACCTTTTTGGGAAGCAGTATAGTCAGGTCAATTAGAATGGTCTTGGGAGGGTCTGTAGGATTCTGATAGCTTGTGTTGAGTTGATTGGATAGAGAGTATTATCTAAAGAGGGACTAAATGGGTGTCAGAGGCAAAAAAAGGGGGATAAGGGTGAGAGAAGGCTTTTCAGCCTCTCTGAGAAGAACAGGTAAGGTTGTGTCAAGGATGATTGGAATAGATAGTAGATAGAATGCTAATATATTTGAAATGACACTGAAATAAACACAATATAAATACTTAGCTGTGGCATGAGTTGGCAGAGGTGCAGGAGCCGTGTTTTTGTTGTGGCTAGTGATGGAGATATCATGTAGTCCTCAACCCTATGTGGAATGGCTGGTGCAAGATCTCAGTGCCTGAAAAGTGCTGTCAAGAATGCTGAAACCTGTAAGAAAATAAGAAGCAAGAAGGCTGGAAAGCAAGAGCACGAGAGTTTTGTTTCATTAGAAGAGGATTTGAGATTCGTGATTAGCCATCTACTGATTAGCGATTCATGATTAGCCTAAGCGAGAGGTAAGAACTCAATTTAAGTAAACTAATGTCGGTGATCCCATCAGCGTCGACTGACAGTTGATCAACGTCGACGGGTGGAGAATGAGTAAAAGGGCCATCAAGCCTGTTCTTCATCCGCTAAGTGCATAATCTGTTGGATAATTGTTGAAGGTTGGGCTAAATACGCATGAGAGTTGGTTAGGCGGTTGGAAAGGAGTAAGAATAGGTCTTGGGTGAGTCATAGGGTGGGAAATGGTCCAAGGCGAGGTGTCCTAGGTGAGGTGTTATGGGTGATGTGTCAAAGGGGGGTTAATTCAAAATAAGTTTATTATTTTAAATTAGTAATTGTGTGGGTTAGGAATGGGTTAGGAATGGGCCAAGGGGGAAGATGACCAAGGGTTAGACACAATTTCGGTGTCTACATTTGCCCCTTTTTATCTTGTTGGTTGCTTTGATGAACTGCAAGACAAAAATAGGAGTTGATTACCCCAGTTATAGGATGAGATTGTTTTTGTCCTGTTGGTTGTTCTAGCAAACTACAAGACAAAAATAGTGAATGTAGATTGCCCCAATTATGGGATGAGGTATTCCCCCTCAAAGTGAGAATCAAGGGAAGGGAACCTGGAATCGGGTGTCGATTTGATAGAGAGTGGATGAAAAATGGTGAAGATGGAGTGTGAACACTGCAAAAGTTGTGATTACACGTATACCACTTCACGAGATGGTCAAGTCAAATTGTCACATGTCAAGGTCGAGGAGTGACAAAATTGAAATAATCGGGCCCCAGCATTTAGTCGTAGCTGATTGGGTTATTCGATCTAAGTTATAGCTCCAATGGTCATCGTGTTCCAAGTATCTTGGGCTCAGGAAGTGCTCTTGGAAACACAAAAATGTCACAAGTAGTGGGGATCAACCGGCTTGAGATCCTATACTTGTGAGGGTTAAAATATGGGTTGCAGACAATTTGACTAACCATTCATGAGGTAGCATACATGCAAAAACAACCAAGGCAATGTTGGTCCTGGAAGTGGTCGGAGTCTAAGGAGATGGTCGTGATCTCCATGTTCATTGGTCGAGGTGGATGGATGGATGAAGGAATGGCTGAGCTAACCTCAGAAGACCCCATGTCAACTGAGTGCTGCCTACATAGCCCCTGTCGTTAGGGCCTCAGGCCAATGTAATTCTCCCAAGAGGGAGGAAAAGGGTCGAAGTAGTTGATGTGTTTGGTTTGGTCATGATAATGATGTAGCACTTCCCATATGTCTGAACCTGTTCCATTTTATGCAATGGTGTATTCTGTAACATTAGTCGGGGTTTTTCATCCCTAGCAATTTTCCATATTCGTGATGGATGTATGCTAAAAATGAATTGAGGTCTATTTATGCTTCAGCAAGTATTGGTTTATGCTTAACATAAATTGTGTGGTCAATAGTTTCCATGTGTATTGGTGTCCGTAGAAACTAGTGTGAACAAGTTATGATAATGTGAGTGGTCTGAAAAAGGTTAGGTTGGGTTGGATGGCAAATGATTTGGTTGAATGTGACCAAAGGTAAGGAGGAAGTGAAAGGCATTTTTGCCCTTTCATTGACAAGGACCATAATGATAACGTAGGTAGGGAGTTTTTAGAAATAAAAGCCCCGTTTATGTATTACGTCGTTGACCATTGATTGTGTTAGAGAGGTAATCGAATCACTTTGATATTTAAAATGAGCTCAAAATCCCTTGAGTAGGTGATGTGATATGTGAGGAGAGGGTAACCCCTTTTAGTAGGGATAACTTTGCCCCTTTTGATAAGAGACCCTGAGATGACTACAATCCAAGTCCATGACCCAAGTTTTTTTTTTTTTTGAGCAGACTGATCAATGCGGGAAGTCTTCATAGAGATGTCATTTCATTTTGTGGTCATTTGTGAAGCTAATCGATGCGGGAAGCTTCTAAGAAAGTGTTGTTTATAGCAAGAGTTTAGTTATAGCCATCCTTAGAGGGAGTGGTCTATATTTTTGCTTTATATATATATGAGGGCTTTGAATAGCTGTCCTTCGAGGGAGCAGTCTATTAGCTACAGCAATGATAGTACAGCTATCCTTTGAGGGAGCAGTCTGCCTTAAGAGTTTATGACCTTTGATATTTTGACATCAATTTATTATTTTGACAAAATTTTGAGTCATGGATAAGACTATAGAAGTTTAAGGGCTCCCTTTTATTAGGACAAAGCATTCATACTATATAAAAGGGTTACATAGGGCTTGCTTTAGGGAAACAGGGTTAAGAGAAATGAGGATTAAGAGGACAAGGGTTGTTCAAGGGATGAGCTCAAGTTAAATGTCAGGTGAGCGAGTATTTGACTAATAGTAGAATGGTCATAGATGCAAGGCATTAAGGGGCTCAGGTTCTGGTTGGCCTTCAAGAGAAGACAGATGATAAGTCCCTGATCCATACTTGTGCATGATGATGTAAGGTCCGAGAAAATTGGGAGCAAATTTGCCTCCTTTACTCCATTCCATATTGGTCACGTGTTGGTTCTCTTTGAGGATGAGGTCTCCGATGTTGAAATCTCATTCTCTCAGATTTTTGTTATAGGCTCGTTTGATGCAATTTTGATAGACATGGAGATGGTTGAGGGCAGCAAGACGACGTTCGTCGAGTAACTCAAGTTGAGCTAATCGATCTTGATGAAAGTCATCGTTAGAAAGAATGTCATGCAAAGAGATGTGAAGAGACATGATCTGTACTTCAAGAGGTAGGATAGCCTCTATTTCATACACTAAAGAGAAAGGGGTAGCACTCGTAGAGGTTCAGATGCTAGTGCGGTAAGCCCACAAAGCGAAGGGAATGTGAATGTGCCAATCCCTTCCAGTGTCGTTGACCACCTTCATGAGAATTTTAGTTAAGATTTTGTTGGAAGCCTCGCCCTGCCCATTTGCTTGTGGTTAGTAAGGCGAAGAAAAGCTAAGTTTGATGCCAAAGGAATCACAAAGTTTCTGAACAGTTTTGTTTTTAAATGACTTGTCGTTATCGGTAATGATTTTGTGAGGTACACTGAAATGATAGATGATGTGGGTGTTGATGAAGTCGACAATTTTATTAGCTTTTGTGGAGTGATTTGTAGGGCATGGCTAGGGAGATGAAGCAAGTTAGCATGCTACTGACACTTGATGCAACGCCAAACATAGTCGCTACAGTCTTGATGAAGAGTGGGCCACTAATAGCCCAGGTGAAGGATGCACTTGGCAACCGAATTACCACTGAAGTGTCTGCCATAAATCCTATCATGGACCTGTGTAATAGCATGAGAGGCTTTAGTGGAGGTTAGATAGTGAAGAAGAAGGCCATCGAAACCTCTTTTATAGAGAAGGCCCCCTAGCATGGTATAGCGAGCCGTGCGTTTGATGAAAGCTCATCATGCATTGCTAGAGAGATTGGGAGGAATGATAGAAGAAGCCATGTAGTCCACAAGTTATTTATACCACACATCCTATGGACTAGAGTCTATGGTGTTGATGAGGTTGATGTCAGTGGAAATGTATGAAGGCAATGGCACATGATGTACCATGACGTAAATTCTTGATGAGGATGATGAAGAGGGAATATGTGAGGCAAGAGAAGCCATGGTGTCAGTAAACTTATTCATAGATCGAGGAACAGTCTGCAAGAGGTAATGGTTGAAAGACGCTAGAAGAGTGTCAACACAGTGCTTGTACCTTTGCAAAATTTCATTTTTACAAAGATATGAACCATTGATTTGATTGACGACAAGTTATGAGTCACCGAAGATGTTGATGGTCTTGATGCTTAAAGAAAGGGTGGTTTAAAGTCTCAAAATTAAGGCTTCGTATTCAGCCATATTATTGGTACATTCAAAGTCAAGTTTGAAAGATAGGGGCATGGGCTCACCCTCGTGTGGGATGAGGATGACCCTCGCACCCCCATCGAGTTGATATTTGGAGCCGTC
Source organism: Torreya grandis (assembly GCA_037957365.1). NCBI lineage: Eukaryota > Viridiplantae > Streptophyta > Pinopsida > Cupressales > Taxaceae > Torreya > Torreya grandis. The sequence goes on along the minus strand of JARHVA010002908.1, from coordinate 1,423,273 downwards.
GAAGAACATCGTCATTTGGTAGAATGTGTCATCAGTCGAGAGAGTGGCGATAGATTCATCGAGAAACTCACACTGAGAAGATTGATTGTTGAGAAGAGGAGCATCTGCTAGTTGGTCAGTGATTGTTTGCCCCTTTATGGATTTTTATTGGATGAATTCCAAGTCGAACTCAGCAAGAAGCATGAGCCAACGAGCCATACACTGGTTTTGGTATGGCTTGGAATGCATGTATTTAAGAGGGTCAGTGTGAGTGATGACAAAAGTTTTGTGATTGAGAAGGTAGTGACGAAGCTTGGTAGCAGCAAAGACTAAGGCCAAATAGAGTTTCTCGGTATGAGTATACAGAGTTTCATAGTAGACAAGTGTTCGGCTTATGTAGTAGACCGCTTGTTCATGGTGTTGCTCGTCTCGGTTCGTGATCATGGCACCTAACGAATGGTTGGTTGCTAAGATATAGAGGTAGAAGGGTTGGTCATCTTTAGGTGGAATGAGGACTGGTGGAGAGACCAAATAGCATTTAAGAGCTTTAAATGCCTCTTGACAGTCCTTATCCCATTTAAAGGAGACGTCCTTCTTAAGAAGATGATGAAAGGGTTGGCAGTGGTTAGAAAGTTGCAAGATGAAGCGACGGATGGACTGGAGCTTCCCTTACAGACTGCAAATTTATTTGAAATTGGTCAAAGGTGGCATCTCAAGGATAGCACAGATTTTAGCAGGATCTATCTCAATGCCATGGAGAGAAATGATGAACCCCAGGAGCTTTCCTGAGAGGACCCCAAAGACACATTTCTTGGGGTTAAGGCAGACATTGTACTGAAGAATGCGAGAGAAGATGATCTTGAGGATAGTTAAATGGTCGCGACGAAGCTTAGACTTGCCAAGCAGGTCATCCACATAGTCCTCCATGATTTTATGGAGGAGATCGTGAAAAATGTAAGTCATGGCACATTGATATGTGGCGCCTGCATTTTTCAGACCAAAAGGCATGACTCGATAGCAGAAAGTCCCCCATGGGGTAATGAAGGTAGTCTTGTGCTAATCTTCCAGTGCAATCAAGATTTGGTTATATCCTGAAAACTCATCCATGAGTGATAACATCTCATGACCGGTCGTGAGATCAACAAGTTGGTCAATGTTGGGAAGAGGAAAGTCGTCTTTGGGATAGGCCAGGTTGAGGTCGCGATAGTCCATGCAAATTTGGATCCCCCTAGTTGCTTTGGTAACAGGGACAATGTTAGATACCCACTGTGAATAATCAATGGGTTGGATGAAAGAGATAGAGAGAAGATGTTGAAGCTCCTCTTTGACAAGGAGTGCAACGCGAGGATGCATTTTGTGAAGCTTTTGCCTGATAGGCTTAGCCTCTGGGTTTGTGACAATGTTATGGATGACAATGTTAGGGTCGATACCAAGCATGTCACCATAGGTCCAAGCAAAGGCCTTGCTATTGTCTGAAGGAAATGTGGTATAGTCGATCTGCTCTTAGGCATCCAAAGATTGACCAATCTTTAAGACGTGAGGAACATCAGAAGATGGAAGGTTAATGTCAATGGTCAATTCATTTAACATAACCTATGTTTCAGAAGGGAGGGAGCACTGAATGAAAGAGTTGTCAGCACCCATGTAGGTGAGAATGGCGTCGTTGTCTATGCAGTGGACAGTGTTAATGGTTGTTGATTCATCGTCTATCATGTTGGGATAAATGAGAGGGAGAGACCTGGAAACCCCATTGAGTTGATAGGTTAGGGGTTCCAAGTGGATGGTGTTTATGCAAAAAAAACTAGGAGTGATGGAAACCACCGACTCTGTAGGTGAGGATGGGGGAATAGGCGAGCCTGGAGGAGGTTGGTCGATGGTGGGTTTAGGACAAAGGTTTGCAGAAGCCTCAGTGGGTTCTCAAAAACCTAGACCATATCATTTCTTGGCATTGTCGTCATTGGGTGGTTTGATGGGCTGATGGGAGCCTTGTTCGTAGCGCCCAAAGCCAAAACCCTTCCATGCACACCTATAAAGGTAGGTGTGAGCAAAGGCAGGGTTGCCAAGAAAAGAGAAATCTGATGTGAACGATTGAGGTGAGGAGAGAGGATTCCCATCAGTAGGAGCTTGATCCAGCCCCCAATAGATGAGATTGGTTCGAAGGTTAGGAGGACCATAAGGAATGACCATTCTGATTTGATGGTCATAACTTGGACTTTGATGAAGCTTTCCATACTCTTGCGGAGTCTGGAACATGTCTAGGGTAAGTAAGTGATATTCCCAAGTGAAAGTCATTGGAAGATATCTTCCATGGGGTCCTTGATTGTCACTTGTGAAGGTGATGTGAGGGCAACCGCCGATTGCGTACTGGTTTAAGCTTTCATGAATGGAGGCAGTGTTTGGGTTGGTGTCTTGAGAGGAATGAGAATGTCATTTAGTCAATAGGTCGTGTTACAAGTCTTGAAAGGGGATGGGTCAGCAGGAATGACATGGACTTGTCTGTCGTGTTCAAATTTGACACAATGGTGAAGTGTAGAAGGGACGCAAGACATGGTGCAGATCTAGGGTCATCCTAATAGCATGTTATATTGGAATTCTCCCTTGATGATGTAGAAGAGCTCTGAGATTGTGTGTGGGCCAACACGAATATGGAGGACGATGGTGCCAATAGTGTTAGCAATGGTGTCATTAAAGGATCGAAGGATTGAGTTAGTTTTTGATACGCAATTCTTGGGGAGGGCCAATTGATCAAAGGCGTGGGTAGAAATGATATTAATGATGGCGCCCCCATCAATCATAACTCACTTAATGTGGGTTTGATCAATGTAGGCTATGATGAAAAGAGCAGCGTCCTAATCTTTCAAGGTAGAGGTAGGAATTTTAGAATTGCTAAAAGTGATAGAGGCAACGGGGGATAAAGAATGGACTAGGGCAGCTAGTGATTGGGGGTCTTTGGCTTGGACCTCTACTGCTTGTAAGGCTCTGATTAGAGCTTGATGATGCTGGGGTGAGCTTTGGATGAGGTCATACAAGGTCATCTTCACAAGCGTTTGGTGAAGTTGTTTTAACATAGAGTTATGGATTGCCCCTGAAGAAGAGGGTTGGGATGCACCCAGGATGGAAATCTTAGGCTTTGGTGGTTGAGGTGGCTGGACAAAAGGGTAGGTCCAAGGAATAACAACTTTTTCTTTTGCCTTATCCTTTTGTGACCTAGTGGTTATGTGGATGGCATTAATTTTCAAGAGAGGAGGTGAAGGAGATGGAGGGGTCATAGTTTGTTGATGAGATGTCAATGTCAATGAAGAGGTTTGAGGGATATGGGAAGGTGTTGGAGGTCTGTTGTCAGTGTCCTCAAGAAGAAGAGTGTCTTTCTCCATGTATTGGTGAATGACCACTTTGAGAGCACAACAATCTTCGGTATCATGTCCTGGCGTATGATGATATAGGCAAATCTTAGTATCATTGAACCAGGAAGGTTTTGACCCAAGGGGTTGGAATGGCTTGATAGGTGGAAGGGTTATGCTAGAGGTCTGCAAAAGTCGACTCAATATCAAAGCATATGAGCCCACTAAAGGGTCCATGCTTGTTGATGTGTGAGATGCTGGTGAATTTTGCTTGGGAGGTGTCGAAGGAGGCTTCCATACCACCTTTTGGGTTGGTGGTGCGGCCACATGTGAAGATGACACTTTCTTTGTGAGAGGTGCCAAATTTTTCAAAGATGGTAGTCTTGTGGTAGGCAAAGGAAGTAGTGGAGGTAACTTATTTTGGTTAGGGGTCAGAGTAGGGAGCACTCCTATTAGGGTAGAAGGATGAGGGCCCAAAATGGAGGGCAATGGTGACAGTGGAGGAGGGGTTCACTGCCGTGGCTTAGCAGTCTTTTTTGGTTTGGTTTGAGGACTGCTATTGGGTGAGGCCTGGTTCAAGTCTACCTTTACTTGCAGGTGAGTGAGGTTAGTGACAAGGCGTACACCAAGTGACTTGATGGGTTTTGATATGGTGGATGAGGGTTTATATTTTGATGTGGATGGTTGATGTTTTGAAGGTTTAGATGTCTGATCTGTGTCAGAGACTTTGGAGGATTTTGTCACAAGAGAGTTGATAGCATGAGATGAGATAGGCTAGGTAGGATGAGGAGTTTTGAGTCACTCCCATAATGCCTGATGTTCCTCTTTCCTCAATTAGAGAAGTCATGGTTTCTCTACTAATCGAGAGAATGGTTGGGAAGATGTAGGATGAGACTTTGGTCCTTTAGAAGATGAGGATGGTTGTGGGGCTGAAAATGTGTTAGGTGTGGCAGTCTCGGACCCAAGGTGTGGGGGAGTTATAACTGGATTGTCGTTGGTCGAAGAAGATGGAGAGTCAGGTTCTTCTCTTGGTGGAGAAGGAATTGGAGAATGTGGCTCCTCAAGAGGGTAGAGGGTAGGGATGATTGTACCTTCTACATGTGGTTGAGGAGTAGGAAGGGTAGGGTCCTCCATTGGTAGGAGGAATGATGAAGGTGAAGTTGGTGGTACTGGTATGGCCAAGGCATCCTCCAATATAAGGGAAGTTGATGGAGAACTAAAAAGAGAAGAGGATTCATCCACGTGTGATGGACTGATGGGTGGACTAACCTCTTGAGACTGTGAGAGAGGTTGGTCAGATATAAGAGGTGAGACCATGTTGACTGTACGTATATTATGTTCCTGGGAGTCATTAGTCATGGTCTGCACATTGTTTTGGCTAAGAAGGTGATTGGGAAAGGGTTGTTTAAAGATGTCTATGCTTTGATTGGGTGGCACGTTTGGGTTGTCTAAGACAAGTTCACCTTTATCAAGCATGTCTTGAATGATGTTCTTGAGAGTCTTGCAGTTGCCCGTGTCATGGCCTTTAACACGGTGGTAACTGCAAAAGTCGTTCTCCCTATACCACGCAGGGATAGCACACGAGGGATCGAATTGAGGAGGCAGTCGAATTTGGGGTAGATTGAGGACTCCCCATTTGACAAGTTTATCCAGCATAGATGCATATGATTCTCCTAGTGGAGTATACAGATGCTGCACATATCTTTGCTGGAATTGTTTGGTGATGTAGTCTGATGTGGAAGGTTGAGATTGGTTATTTGTTGAAGAAGATGATCTAACGACTATAGCATTTGCTGATGCCTTAGATTTGGAATTAGAAGAAGAAGGTTTAGAGGAAGAGTCATTGGACTTGGAGTTGGGGTTTTTACTCCGCAACTTGACTTTGTTTTCCTCGACGGCACATAGTTCAAGTGTTTTAGCCATCGTGAAAGCTTCATCAAAGGTGCGTAATGTCTGGACCCGCAAGGTAGAAGAGATGTGCTTGGCACATGCTCTTGAAAATAGCTCAATGAGCTCATGTTGAGGTAGGGAAAAGGAGAGCTGATTGATTAGGCCTCTCCAGCGAGTAACGAAATCAGCTATGGATTCGTCCTCAAACTGCCAGATAGAATACAGATCTGTGATTAAGACCTTTGTGATGATATTGATAGAAAAGTGGTCGAGGAAGAGTTGGGCTAGCTGGGTGAATGTGAAAAGAGAATGGTTGGTGAGAGAGCTGTACCAGTTGAGAGCAGCACCAGCAAGCGACATGGGGAACGTGTGTAACAACACATCATCATGCGCTATGAGATAACAAGCATGTCTGAATGCTCACAGATGTTGTTGTGGGTCTTCCTTACTCTGGAAATGAGTAAATTTAGGAAGTTCCCACTGACTGGGATACGAACAGATTGGGATAGAAGGATGGATGAGTTCATTGCAAATTTGCTCATACGAGAGAGCATTTCGTGAACCAGAAATAGAGGTCTCAAGACTAGACATTTTGTCCATCAGCATTTTGATTATATCAGCTGACAGATTGATGGGTGGAGCGCCCCCTAGGTTGTAAGGCATTTGAAAGGTATTGAGAGGAGCATATGATGTGGTTGGTTGCGCTTGTGTAGGCGCAACATATGGGTAGCTAGTTATTGGGGCAGATGTTAAAGCCAAGGGCACTTGTGTTATGGGGTTGGTGGGCACAAATTGGATAGGAGTTGTCAAAGGTAGTTGAGGGGTGGCCACACTTGTTGAAGGGTAGGCAGTTACTCTTGTGTTGATAGGTGCAAGAGTAGGGGGGATAGAGACCACTAGGTTTTGGAAGGGTGTAGAATTTGGTTGAGTAGTTTGAGGTTGAGGGGGTGCCAAAAACCCCATGGAGGTAGGTCTAAAAGGAGAGGCTAAATTTTGAAGATATGACATGGTCGGATTATTAGTCGAGGTGTTGGCTTGATTGTCTATGGGCTGAATTGTGGACGCTGTTGATATGGCTGTTGTCTTGAGTAAGGAGGTTGGCATCCCATAAATTGGGTTGCCTAAAGAGTTTCGCATTTGGCTTCTCCTGAAATAATGTTGAAGGGCCTTAACATTGAGGTCAAGGAACCTTTCGAAGTCTTGGTCCCCCTCAATGATATTGGGAGGTTGAGTCGGGGTCGGTTGGGTAGGAGTTCGTTCGGTTTCTGAATGATACTCCATTAGAGGACTGGTTATGCATGGTGAAGGCAGAAGCAGTTGTTGCCTTGCGTGGTCAAGAAGAGCCTTGGTTTGACTATGTGTCAAAACCATTCAAGGTAAGAAAGGGTTAGGTTTTAGAAACAGTGTTCTTCAGTCTCAGGAAACTAGAATGGGTGTTGGACAGCAAGAAAGTCAAATTTTAAGCTTGTTGTTTTGGGAAAAAAGTTTTGGACAGTGACCGACATCGGTTGCAAAACTAATGTCGATGAAATAGACTACCGATTTCGGTCAGATGACCAATGCCGATGAAGAAACGTTACCGACGTTGGTGGTAAAACCGATGCCGGTTACTGTATTTTCTAGAAACTCAAAGAATTTGAAAGTTTTTTGGAAAAAAAGGAAGAAAACATCCTCACTAGCTTAAAAAACCAGATGGGAATAGAAAAGATGAAGAAAACAAGCAGATCCTAAGCATTAAATCCCTAGGAATAAATTATTAAGATCGTGGTGGCTTATGCCTTAGAATATGTTTAGGAGATTGGCTTTTGAGACGGGTCCTAGAAGAAGTAGTCTAGAGCTAGTTTCGGGTTTGTTTCGATGCTCAAGAGTCTGTGTTAGGTTTCGTATGTGGCCTGGTGCTAAGAGCTTGCTCCCCTCACTTCATGAACCTAGAGATGAGCTGGGCCACTTAGCCAAAATATACTTCCCCTATAGATTATCCTCTGCCAGAGAACAGAGTGGGCTTTCCCCTTGGCAGTGAAGTCCAAGTGGGATTGCCGAGACGGGTAAGGTATCTATTGGGTGATGAAATCCCAGTCGGGCCTTGTCTCAGGTAAGTTTTGATGTTTGATTTGTGCAAGTGATTTGGTTGTGTAACATAAGTGGCCTATGATTAATTCATGATGCGGTTGTTAATTACTAGATGTGGACTAAGTATGCAGTCAAGAAGAAATGAAATGCAAATTGATTTTAAGCCCAAAACGAAATATGAGTTCGGATGAAAACAAATTGAGAAAGGGTTGAAGAGTATGACTTTTGACTAGTCTAAGATGCAAGAAAGAAAGAAGGGTTCTTTTTAACCTTGCTTATGATGTCTTTTGGAAGAGATAGAAGAAAGAGATGAAAAGGAGAAACCTAATGCACCCTATATGAAAAGAAAGAAAAGAACCCAAGGAAGACCCTAGTTTCCCACCGGGCGTGCCAGAATGTTTCTATATAATTTTCGCTTTCTAAATTCAAAAAAAAATTTAAAAATTAAGAGAAATGGTCTAAGGCTTGTATGTACTCGGATGAAGTCTTGCGCACCAAATTCAGATGATAGCAGGAACTCCTCTTTGGTTGTGGAGGATGACACCTATAGCAAAAAGAGACTCAAACACGAAAATGGTTAGATGGCTAGAAAGTGGACTGCCAAGCAAAAGCTTGGTCCTCGAAGTGCAAAAGACTTCTCAGGGGATGACAATCCACTATTAAAAAGTAGAATATTAACAGAAATAAAAATGATAAAATAGAAATAAAGAAATGAAAGCAAATGCGTACCTGTTTGTAGCAATCTGCTTTGCACAGTCACTGACGTCGGTGGTCCTGCCGGCATCAGTCAAGGAAAGTCACCGACGTTGGTTAGTATGCCAACATTGATAGGGGAAATGGTTGAGGTCGGTTGGGGCAATGGCCTGGGACAAGTTTCAAGGCTGGTTTCAGGGCAGTCTGGTCAATAGAATGGTCTGCAGAATGGTCTGTGGTAGTTTGAGAGTTTGTGTAGGGTGGTAAGATAGTAGATAGAATCTTTGGGAAGGACTAAGGCAAAGGATATGTTGTCAAAAATAGGGGTAAAGGGTAGGAAAAATGCCTCTCAGCCTTTTCAAGAAGCAGTTTAGTCAGGTCGATCAGAATGGTCTTAGGAGGGTCTGTAGGATTTTGATAGCTTGTGCTGAGTTGATTAGACAGAGAGTATTATCTGAAGAGGGACTAAATGGGTGTCAGAGGCAAAAAAAGGGGGATAAGGGTGAGAGAAGGCTTTTCAGCCTCTCCGAGAAGAATAGGTAAGGTTGTGTCAAGGATGCTTGGAATAGATAGTAGACAGAATGCTAATATATTTGAAATGACACTGAAATAAACACAATATAAATACTTAGCTGTGGCACGAGTTGGTAGAGGTGCAGGAGCTGTGTTTCCATTGTGGCTGGTGATGGAGATATCATGCAGTCCTCAACCCTGTGTGGAATGGCTGGTGCAAGATCTGAGTGCCTGGAAAGTGCTATCAAGAATGCTGATACCTGCAAGAAAACAAGAAGCAAGAAGGCTGGAAAGCAAGAGCATGAGAGTTATGTTTCACTAGAAGAGGATTCAAGATTCGTGATTAGCCATCTACTAATTAGCAATTTGTTATTAGCTCAAGCGAGAGGTAAGAACTCGGTTTAAGTAAACCGACGTCGGTGGGTGGAGAACGAGTAAAAGGGCCATCAAGCCCGTTCTTCATCTGCCAAGTGCATAATTCGTTGGAGAATTGTCGAAGGTTGGGCTAAATACGCACGAGAGTTGGTTAGGCGGTTGGAAAGGAGTAAGAATAGGTCTTGGGTGAGTCATAGGGTGGGAAATGGTCCAAGGCAAGGTATCTTAGGTGAGGTGTTATGGGTGATGTGTCAAAGGGGGGGTTAATTCAAAATAAGTTTATTATTTTAAATTAGTAATTGTGTGGGTTAGGAATGGGTTAGGAATGGGCCAAGGGGGAAGATGAGCAAGGGTTAGACATGATTTCGGTGTCTACAACCCCAAAGATGCACTTCTTAGGGTTAAGGTAGATATAAAAACTGATAAAATACTCGAAGATAACCTTAAGAATTTCTAAATGAACCTTATGGCATTTATACTTTCCAAGGAGGTCATTAATGTAGTCCTCTACGGTATTATGAATAAGGTCATGAAATATATAGGTCATGGCACATTGCTAGGTTACACTAACATTCTTTAGACCAAAAGGCATGACCCTAGAGCATAAGATTCCCCATGGGGTGATAAAATAAATTTTATATTGATCTTTAGGGGTAATCAAGATCTGATTATAGCCTGAGAACCTATCCATAAGAGATATCATCTCATGGTTGGCTGTAAGATCAACAAGCTAGTCAATGCTTGGCAAAGAGAAGTCATATTTTAGACAAAGTTAAAATCATGAAATTCAATGCAAATGCAAAGTCCCCCTATTGTTTTTGTGATAGGAATGACATTTGAGACCCATTGGGGATAATTAATGGGTTGGATGAAATTGATGAATAAGAGGCATTGAATCTTTTCTTTGATAAGAAGGGCTATAGGAGGGTGCATCCTACAAAGATTTATCCTAATAATCTTATCATCAAGGGTGGTAATGATGTTATGGATGAATATGGAAGGGTTGATTCCTAGCATGTCACTATAAGACCAAGCAAATGCTATGCTATGGTCTCATAGAAAGGAAGAGAAATCTTGATGCTCTGAGGAATCTAAGGATTGGCCAATTTTGACTATGTAGGGACTATCCTAATTACCCAAGTTGATGTCAATAGTGACTTTGTTCAACATATTTGAAGTCTAAAAAGGAAGGTATTTATGAATAGAGGAATATTTGGCACCAAGATAGGTGAGAAGAGAATCATCATCTTGACACTGAATAATATTAATAGTAGGAGAATCATCTTCTACCATCTCAGGATGAGTCAGAGGAATGGTCATGGTTTCCCCATCCTTTTGATAAGTCATGGGTCTTAAAATAATCATGTTAATCAAAAAAAAAAGATAAAGGGAATGATATCAAGATCCTTATATTTTGAAGGAGAATGGGTTGGTGAGGATGGATTTCTTCCTCAATGATGGTGATGGGGGGTGGGTTAGTTGGCTCCTCTGATGGAATGAATCTAAGACCAAATCATTCATGAGGTTTTTGGGTTTTGTATTGTATCAACTCGTGTGGCCCATTCTCATAGTGTCTTAGACCGAATCCATTCCAAGCACACTAATAGAGGTATGTCTTGGCAAACTCTAGTTTATCCAAGTAGGAGAAATCGAAGATGAATGGTTTAGGAGAAGAGGACATAGCAGAGGTAGAAAGTCATTGATCAAGTCCCCTATAAACAAGATTAGTTTGGAAATTGAGAGGCCCAAAAGGAATAATGATTCTAATATTGGAATCATATCTAGGTTATTATTCAATATTCCCATACTCTTGGGGAGTAGGGAAGGCATCTAAGGTCAAAAAGTGATACTCCCCAAGAGAAAGATGTTGGAATGTTGATTCCAAGGGGTCTTTTATGGGGCTTTGGGAGGAAGGTATGGATGAGATGGTGGAAGCTTAGTTGATGAAAGATGAAGTGGATGCATCCTTGATTGGGAGGATAACATCATTAGGTCGGTAAGTCATATTGCATGACTTAAAATGGATAGGGTAAGCAAGTATGATGTAGACTTGACCCTCACACTTAAACTTGATGCATCAATGTAAGGTAGATGGCACACAACATATGAAATGGATCCAAGGGCATCTAAGAAAAATGTTATATTAGAACTCACCTTATACCATGTAGAAGAGCTCAAGAAGAGTGTGAGGTCCTAAATGAATATGAAGGACAATTTCCCTAAGGTTGTAGCCATGATATCATTAAAGGATCAGAGCACCGCTATAGTTTCTGACATAATGTTCTCTGGTAGTTTCAATTTGTCATAAGTATGGGAGGAAATAATATTAATGTTGGTTCCCTCATAAATCATAACCCTCTTGATATGGGTTTGGTTGATGTGGGTGGTAATGAAAAGGGGAGGATCTAGATCATTTGGATGAACAAGGGGTATCTCAAAATCCTGGAAGGTAACAAGGGTGGAAAGTTGAAGGGCTCAAATGAAGGCCACTATAGGTTGTGGATCTTTAGGTTGAAACTTATAGACTGCAAGGCCTCCATCATGGCTTGATAATGATGGGGTGAGGTATTGATTATCTCATACAAAGTCATCTTCATTAACATTTGGTGAAGTTATTTTATAACTATCTTTTGTATTGACTCAGAGGGGTTGAATTGGGGTACACCCAAGATAGAAATCTTGGGTTTGGGTGAAGGTGTTTGGGATTGGTTGGGTGTTTTAGTGGTGGAAGAAGGGTATATCCATGGGATAGACACCTTTATTTTCCTTTTATCCTTTTTTTGGGCTTGTGATCAGGTGACCACATAAATGGTATGGATTTAGAAAGGAGTTGGACTAGTGGACTGCTTCAGTTCCTCCTCACTCTTAGATGAGAGTTTGGGGGTAAGTATGTGTAGGGTGGTTGATTTTTGCTTTTAGCTTGGTGGTGGGATAATGGGAGGTTCCTCTGTCAATAAGTCATCCTCATCACATAGTTCATGGACTATACTTGGAGAGCTTTACAATTCTCTATATCTTGCCCATGCATCCTATGGTATGATCAAATCAGATTGTCATTAAACCAAGATGACTTGGAACTAAGGGAATCAAATAGTTTGATAGGAGGTAAGACCAAGTAGGAAGATTGGAGAAAATTTTACAATATGGTATAATATGACTCTAGAAAATGTGGTAAGGGAGCGGAGGTTTTGGCTTTGACAGTTGGGGTGGAAGCCTTCTTAGGGGTAGGTTTGAAAATTGGATCTTTGGGTGGCAGAATGTTTTTTGTGGGTGGTTTTGGAGTAGATGGTTTGGATTTTGATATCTTGAAATAAAATTATTTTGAATTATAAGGTTTGGAAGGAATAGGTAGAGGTGTAACTAAGAGTGGAGGTGTTGCTAGAAGCAGAGGTTGGGTTTGGGCTTTCTTTGAGAGACTTGGTTTCTTAATCAAGGTTGAGGGGTAAGGTCCTAATATGGAAGAAGGATATGGTCCTAAAATGGAATAAAAATTAGAAATGGGAGGTAAGGTTTTGGATTTTGGAATCCTAGGTGGTTCAACTTTCTTGGTTGGTTTGACTTATGGTTTCCTATGTGGGTTTGGCGGTGTCAAATATAACTTCAATAAAGGATGGGTAAGATTATAAGTGGGGATCACACCTAGGTTATTGATGGGTTTATGGGGATAATGGAAGGTATTTTAGTTGCTTTTAAGTAAGTTGGTTTGGATTATTTATCTAAGTTTTGGGAGGTGGAGGATATTGTTGGTTCGGTTGGGGTGATGGTGGTTTCACTAGTGGAAGTGGAAGGTTGGGTATAAAAGGGTGAGGTTTATGATCCCTTATTATTTATATAAGGGAGTCCTAGGTGATGCCAAAATGTGGCCCAATCAAGGTTTGGTTGGGATAGAAACTCTAAATTTTGGACCAACCTAGAAAAGGGCTTATTGATGGGTTTAGTTCTTTCGGTGTTGGACTCGAAGGACAAACCAAATAGCTAAGAAAGTGGAATGGAAATATCTTCATTTTCTCCTATCAAAGTTTTGAAGGCCTCAGTGGATAATTCTTCTATAGAATCAACCTTTTCCTTAGGAATGCTTTCCAAAGGAAGGATGGATAGCTCTATCATGGAAGAAAAAGGGATGGGGGTAATAGTTTCCTTCTTTTCTATGCATTCTAAAGGAGAGGTTCCACTACCTAAATAAGTGGAGAAGGGATGATAGTTGCTTTCTTTGTTTCATTTTCCAAAGGAATAGTAGGTGACTCTACTACCTCAATAAGTGACTAAGGAATGATAGTTTGGGACATGGGTTTACTAACTATTAGTTCGCTAAGAACAACATTAATTGTGTAAACCTCATGACTATGAGAAGATTCTACATTATTATGTACATTTTTTATAGAAGGTGAATGGTTGGGGAATGGCTATCTAAAAATTTCAAGTGATTAATTTGGGGGTGATTTCAGATTGTCCATTACAAGTTCCCCCTTGTCAATCAAATCTTGAACAATGTTTTTGGATGTCTTACATATACTAACATCATGTCCAATGACATGGTGGAAGGCACATAATTTTTTTTCCTTATACTAACTTCATATAGGATGAGAGGAATAAAATTACTGGGGAAATTTAATTAGAAGTTGGATGATAGATGATTTTAACAATTTTTCAAAAAGTAAAGCGTATGACTGCCCTAGTGGAGTATAGTATTTTTGGACATAACGGTTTTGAGTTTTGGTATTTTGGTTGGAGGAGGTGGAAGAATTAGATTGATTGACAACTGAAAGAGGATATGTTTTGAGCACAACAACATTTATGATTCCTTTACCTTTGGTGTTGGTATTGGTGTTAGTGTGGTTGGTGGTTTTGGAGGAAGAAGCTTCATTTGATTTGAAACTAGATTTTTTATTCCTCAATTTAAGCTTTCCCTCATCAATAAATCTAGTCTATAACTTTTGAGCCATGGTGAATGCCTCATCAAAGGTTTGGAAAGATTGAACCTATAAGGTTGATGAGATATGCTTGTCACAAGCCTGATAGAAAATCTCAATCAACTCAAGTTAAGGAAAAGAGAAAGAGAGTTGTTTAATCAAACCTTTCCAACAAGCCACAAAGTCATAAATTGACTCATCCTAAAACTAATTTATGTAATATAGGTCGATGATAGAAACTTAATTGGAAATATTTATAGAGAAATGATCTAAGAAAGTTTGGGCTAGTTGGGCAAAAGAGAAGAGGGAGTGCTTGGTAATAGTAATATACCAATCTAATGTGGGTTTGGTTAGGGACATGGGGAAAGTATGGAGAAGGAGAGCATCATCCATGTATGGATAAGGAGAGCATCATCATAAGTAATCAAATAATGTGAATACCTAAATGCTCTAAGATGTTGTTGGGGGTCTTCTTTGCTTTGAAACTTAGGAAATTTTGGAAGCTACCATTGTGAGGGGTATGGTCAGATTGGGATGGATGGGTGGATTGGCTCATTACAAATTTAGTCATATGACAAGATGTTGTGGGCACCAGAAACAAATGACTCTATATTGGTCATCTTGTCTATCAACATCTTGATAAGATCAGTTTGCAATTGTTCACCCCCATAATTGTAAGGTATATTATGTTGGGGTTATAAAGGTGCCACATATGGGTAACTAGTAGAGGGTTGGGAGGATGCCATGTATTGGTAAGTGGGCATGGAAGGTTGGGAAGAAGGTGGAGGCATGTACCCTTGTGGGTTTGGGACATACCCTAGGTTTTGTGGAATAGACATTGGTTGGGTAAGAGGTATAGTTGGATTGGTAGGTTGAGGGTGAGTAGTTACCCTAGTGATAATAGGTGGGAGTGTAGAGGGTATGTAAATGACCAAATTTTGGAAAGGTGTGGAAGATGGTAGGTTATAAATGACAAGTGGTAAGGTGGTAACACTAGTGGAAGGTATTCTAATGGTAAGTGGTGTATGGTTTATCAAAGGTTGGGTTGATCCTACATTGGAAGGATTATTGGTTGGGGTAAAAGGTGTTTGGGTATTCGTTGGTCGAATAGATTGGTTTTGGGTGGTGGTGTTTGAAGGGTTGTTGGTAGAGGAATATTCTTGGGTCACCAAACGTTGGGTGGAAGTAGTTGCAACTAAAGTCCTACCCATAAGGTAAGGTGGCATGTCGTAGGGTGGTTTAATAGAAGGAACTGAAGCAGGGGTATGGTGAGACATGGTGGTAAGGTAGTGTTGCAGAGCTAAGGGATTGTTATCAAGAAGGGTGGTGAAATATGTATCTCCTTGGACAATTTTATAAGGTATACTATGACTTTCAAAATTATGGGGGAAACTTTTTGCATTTGAGATGTACTCCATGGATGAGAAAGAAGAAGATGGGTGGTTGGAAGGTGGATCTTGGTTTTTTTCCTTTCTAAGTTGTCTTGTCAAAACCATGCAAATAAAGATGAAAGTAGTGTGAAAGTGATCTCACACACTCAAAAGAGAAGCAAACAAAATAAAAGATTCAAGGAAAACAAACATACACTAAGAGTAGGTTTAAGTCCTAGAATGTGTTTTATCTCTCTTTGGGCTTATGCCTTAATTTTTAAGAAGTTATGAGACTCAAATTGGGCTTATAGAGTGAGAACTAGAAAAATATGTCTAAAGATGGTTTTAGGTTGTTAAAGGATTTCAAAAATCTATATTATAATTTGGTGTGTGGCTTGATATTGGGGCCTACCCCCTTATTTCACACACCATAGGAATAAAGGTGTCGGGTGCTAAGCCAAAATATACCAAATGGTAAATATTATACTCAACCAATGAACTGAGTTTTGGTTTTTCCCTTTGGTAGCGAAGTCCAAGTGGGATAGCCAAGGGAAAGGTTTACCACTAGTGATGAAATCCTAGTTGAGCCTTAACTCACTATTTGATGTTTAATTTGAATGAGTGATTTGGTATTGTGTGAGTGATAAAAAGTAACTTGTTATGATTAATTTCACCATTTAAATTAAACTATGTGAACTAAACAAGCAAGAAAGTAATAGATGCATGTTATTTTTAAACCCAAAGGAAAAATTTGATTTCTTTTCAATGAGTTTAATAAAAACTATGATGCACCTAAATATGATATGAATATGCAAGTCCTAATCCTAGGATGAGTGTTTTTTTATTTTTAGAAATGAAGGGAAAAAATGAAAATTTTAACCTTTTCTAAGAGTGGAAAGAAGAACTAAAACTTGATTTTGGGAAGAAGAGATTGAAACTAAGCTTTTCAATGCATAAATGAAAGAAAGAATGTTTAATTTTAAAAAATGAAATTTACAAAGGATGAAAATTTCACTAATGCAACTAAATGTCCTAAACAACTACAAACCCAAGAAAATCTCAAGGGTCCCACCGAGCATGCTAGAATGTTTCACTATTTTGTCATGTTTATTTTTTGTAGAAAATGGGAAGAAACTTAAAGAGGGGTGTGGTTTAGAAGAACCTGATTTCATTATACGCACATGATCCAATCGATTGTAGATACTCTTCTTTGGCTTAAGAAGATGAACTACAAATAAGAAAGAAACTAGAAAAGGGTGGATTAGTAAGATATAAGGGTGGATTGCCTAGCATAATCTAGATCCAAGAAGTACTAGGCTTCATCAGAGGCTACAATCCACTCTTTAAGATAATAAAGTTCTAATAAATAGAAATAGGTGCTTGCATGAAACAATAGAAAGTACTAAAATCAATGTAAGAAATTCTTGAATAGAAACAAGTGATTTTAACTAAAATAGAAATAATTTATTGAAAACTAAAGCTAAAGTGTTCAAACTTTTTTCAAAAAATAGTTCAGACCTCTATGATGTAACAAAAACTCAAAAACTAGAATTTGGATGAAAGCAAATCGATGAGAATTACTTGCTATTTTGGGAAAAATGAGACACATAATGATCAGTTTCGGTCACTACACAGCTGGTGCTAGTTAGGCAAGCATTACCGATCGAGGCGTGACTAATGCCAATCAGAGATGATCGATGCCAATCTCTGTAAGTCCTAGTTTGGGAAAAAATGGGTGTGAGGATGGCTGCAAGAAGGCTTGTATTGGTTATTTATGTGTTAGGGAATAGTCATGAGGGAAAAATAGGTTCTTAGAAGTATCAAAACATGCAGGTTAGATATGCAAGTGATTGAGATGGCCTATGGGTGCTTGGTGGAAGGTAGAGTGCTTAGAGTTGCATAAATCTAATCACAAAGGGTGGTGTGAGAGGGATAAGAGATGGGTGTAAGTAATAAAATAACTAAAGCTAATAATAGAACTTGATGTAAGTGCAAGTATACTTAGCTCTAAATTTGTTGGCTTAGAGGAATGCTAAGGTTGAGTTTAAGTTGCATGGGATCCTGACGCAATGCGGGTAGAATAACGATGTTTAGACTCTTCGTGGTGAGTTGATGAAGCACTTGGATGTCTCTGGTCTGGTTCCTAATTCACTTGAGAGTTTTGATTCACCTGAGAGTTTAAGATTATTGTGCAAAAGATAAATTCAACCACCTAAGGTAAGGCTTTTGGGTGACATTAAGTAATCCTCAATGGTCCTAGTCAGCTTTAGTTGAGGGGTGATCAGCATCAGTTAGGTAGAATAAGTCCAAATTTACCAAAAATAGGTATTTTCATTTATGATTGGTTGTTAAAATTGATGTAAATGGTCTAAGGTTAATAAAGACCTCATTGGGATGCATGAAGAATAAGTCTAGGGAGTTAGGGCATTAAATGCCTAGGTGGGAAATAGTCCTAAGGCTAAGTGTCAATCAATTAGCCATGGGTTTGGGTGAGGAGGTTTAAATAGGCCTTTTTAAAATTAATTGACTTAATTAAATTAGCCAAAAGGGGGTAAATGGGTGTGTTAAAGGACTTTAATAATTAATCCTAACCCAAGGGGCCCAAGGGATGCTTTATGATGACTAGAACTGTGTGGTTTTCTAGTGTCTACAACAAGGGTAAAACAAAACAAAGACCCAAAATAAAGTAATATTTCAAGACAAAATTTCAAATGAAATTCCCAAATTCAAAAATAAGATGCTAAGTCAAATGAAACATTCTTAGAACATGATCATTTTAACATGATGCTAAATCAAATAGAATATTTTCACAACATTATCACATTCAATACATCTATATTCCATCTAAAGAGCAATATACATTTAAGGCAACCAAACCCATCAGGGTTTTACAAACAAGCAACCAAAATATTCATTCAAGTAACATTCAAGTTCAATATAACTTAATATAGTATCTATGTGCCTAAAACCACTTACATGATGATGGGGAAGTTCCAGAGATGGAGAAAACCCTTCCTACAACTTACTCATCCACATTGGGTTTATAAAAAATAATCACATTAGCAACTATATAAAAAGTATAATCAAAACAAAATAAACTTGCTTATAATAATAATGCAATACTCACTATTGTCTTGTCTCTCATCTTTATTTTCTTTTTCCACCACTTTTCCATTATCTCCCATCAAACTACGTGTTTTCCATAGTCCTCCATGGCATTCTTAACTTCTTCCATTCCACTACTATCCAAAAAAACAAAATGACTTAAAAAATAAATGATTCAATAAAGTTTCCACCACATAAACCCCAATCGAATGATTAGGTCATTCAATTAAGGTTTAATTTTGACTCTATCATAATGATGTAGTAAGATCACAAGACCTTTTCAACATTACCCTTTTTCTTAAGTCAAATTTAGCTTATTAATCATGAGACTTAGACACTATTTCATTACTGGGTCTTTAAGAACCAAATAAGCAAAAATACATAATCAACCTTCATGCACAATATGAACTTAAGCAAGTTTACCAACCCAGGTCAAGTCAACATTACTCTTTAAGCTTATACAATTTCTCAATGCCATAACTCAAGTTTCTTTTAAAGTGGTTAAACTTGCTTGAGTCTAACAACTCAAAGTAATTTTCCAATAGTAAGAAGTATAACACAAATAATGCATGCACAATTAATTTCAATCCAACTATAACCTACACAAGAAATAAAAATAAATATGCACAATACTGGTATTGAAAATGCAAGGCAACATGGAAAAACATGCTGGACTAAATGAAAATCTCACTTTTACTTTTTTTACATACACATGTATGGTTATTGAAGTTGTTTGGTGGTATATTCTAGGCCCAATCTTAGATCAACTCACACGAATGTTACCTATAGTCATCAAAGGACATCATTAGTATTAGTTTGAAAACAAACTACAAATCATAATAACTACTTAATATAAGTATAATTGTCTGCATATATAACTAAAATATCATAATGCATAAGATAAATATTAAATGTTTTCATAGTCAAAAATGTCTCATCAAGTCAATATAACAAAACACATTATTGTGGCATGCTTAGTGAGATATGATAGATATGATAGATGGGCTTTAAAAATGTATTACCCTTGAGATGATGACTCTCTAATGTAAGGGGTTGCTTTTATTGCATGAGTACTACGCCCATTCCATATCATGATGCATCATGTTCATTAATGAAGGTCTTTAAAAAATCTAGGGTAGTAAAAACTAGAGTGGTAAACATGGCCTCCTTTAGTTTCCAAAATGCCTTGGTGGTAGCCTTATTTCAATGGAAGGAGTCCTTCAGCAATGTTATGAATGGTGATCCTATGCCTCCATAATTTTTCACAAACAAAAATAGTAACCTATCAACCTTAAAAAAGCTTAAAGGTTCTTTAGGGTTTCTAGAACTTACCATTATATCATAGCCTTGATCTTGTGAGGGTCTACTTTTATGCCTTCATGTGACATAATATGGATCAATTAGTCTACCTCATGTACTCCAAAATCACACTTGGAAGGATTGGTGTAAATCTGATGTTTTTACAAAATTATCAATACTTGATTCACTTTCTAGAAGTGTTCTTCCCATGTATGATTGTATATTAGAATGTCATCAAAAAATACCAAGAGATATGTTTTCAAAAAAATCCTAAATACAATGTTGATTAAACTCTATAATGTATATGGTGCATTTATGAGGTCAAAAGGCATTACCAAAAACTCATAATGGTCTTCACAAGTTTTGAAAGTTGTATTATGTATTTCATCATCTTTGATATGAATTTGATGATAACATGAATGAAGAAATAGTTTTGTAAACTAGAAAACACCATGTAATTCATTAGCAATTCATATTTACAGGAATAGGGAACTTATCTTTAATGGTGTACTTGTTGATTTCTCTATAAGCTGGGCACATCCTCTAGGTATCATCCTCCTTATGCACCATTAACACATAGGATGAATATACACTTTGGTTATGTTTGGTAATACTAAATTCCAAAATTTATTATACCATATTTTCAATCTCACTCTTCTAGACATATGGGTACCTATATGGTCTGATATTTGGTAGTTGACTCCTTGGTAGAAATCGAATGACATGATCATGTTCCCTTTGTGGTGGTAGTCCTTTTAGCATTACTCCAAAAATAATAGAGTTTTTATCAATAGTATTCTATAGATCAGGTTGTTCAAACATATTTATTTATTTTAATTTTAAGGAAAATAATTGTGCTACAAACTCATCTAATTTTTTTTTGAAAATCTTCTACCTCCAATGAGAACTAGATAACTGTGAAGACTTTGCACACATTCCATGTAGTTCATCCTACCTTCAAAATGAAAATGCATGAAAAGATCTTAGAAACTCATTTCTATCATGTCTAGGGTTGTGAGCCATTAGACTCCCAAAACTATATCAGATCCACCCATGGGAATAGAAAACATAGGAGAGTGTTGATAGTTAAAATTTTCACATCAACTAATCTAACCATTCACTTATTGTGAAGTCAAATTTTAATCATACCAGTCTAATCATACATATATTTTGAGTAAATATTTAGTTCTAAGGTGTGAAAATGGGTTATTTCAGTAGTCAAACATAAAAGTTTAAGAATATTAATGACTAGACAAATTTTGAGAATCAAAACATTTCCTTTAAGTGGAAATAATTATTCTTTAAAAATGTTATCAATAAATAATAAGTAATATCTCTATTAATCAATGTTAATTCAAATTTCTCATGTGAGAAAAATATTATAAAATGTTTTCAATTAAAATATCATTAGTATGTCTCATCAAATACTTCTCATTTACTTTATCGCACACATGCGTGCGCGTGCGCGCATGCACACATGCGCACACGCACACACACACACGAGCTCTAGAAATGTAATCAATCCCATCCAATAGAGAAAAACATATGGGAGACGTCACCCCTTGGAGGATCATACACTTTGATTCCTTTTCAATATTAAATGTATCCCTTTGCCTTATCGAGTAATTCTCACTTATATCTCCATTTATAAATAAACTAAACTAAAGAAATAAAAAAGAAAGGAAAGGAAAGAAAACTACAAAATCGTAAGATGTTAGTAAACTAATTCAAACAAAACATAAAAGTAATTTGAGATAGGTAAAGAGAACTACAAAAATCTATTATGTATGAAAACTAACAAATTAATAAAAAGAATAACTAAAGAAAGGTAAATAAAACATTACTATTATCTAAGAAAAGAAAGACATGAAACATGGAGATTGACAAGTATTGAGTATAGAAAAGAAAAAAAAGAAATTGGAATCGAGTCATGTAAAATAAATGAAATATTTTATTTATAAATCATTATTTATTTCATAATTGATGATATAAATGGTTGTGAGACAAAAAGTTGTTGAAATTAATAAGAACTCAATCAATTTATCATAAAATGTATGAAGTGTTCTTTATTTTTAGCTGAAGTATAAATATAATCCATGGATATCACTATAAGGTAGAAAAAGTGAAATCTTTAGCTATTTTTAGATAATCAATTTATTAATTAATATTAAAAATGGATATACCTTACTATACTAAGTGTAGCAATTCATTATCAAAGAATGTGTTGTTTAGTCTCCCTGCAATCAATACTTGATCTCAACGACTTTTAGATAGAAGAAAAAGTGTAGTATGAAATCTAAAAGTAGAGCTCTTGTACCTATATGGCTTCCTTCTTGAAAATGATCTCATTCAAATCCTTTTAAAGCCTTAATCTAAATTTTAGTTACACTTTAAGTTATAACTAACTTTTAATTAACTTTAAATAAAGTTAGTTATATTTAATTAAAATTTAATCAGGTTTACAACTCTTAGGCTTTATAATGATAACTTTAATTTATAAATCAGACTTAAATAAAAACTTGAGAAATATTTTAATAAGACCAATAACACAATATATCCACGGGTGGAGGCCCACTTGACACTACTTTATGAATTGTTAATCACTAAATACATGTTTATGCAAATGAAAACTAACATAGATTAACTCTAAGTAATCAAATAACATGAAAATTATGTTAATATTTTCTACTATGTCAAAAATCCCATTGCATTTTACTGATTCAACCAATCAACAATAATCAGTATCATCATTAAGGTGCCCAAATATCAATGATATTGTAGACACTATTTCTAAATTATATAGCACCTTAGTATTGTACACTTGGCAAGTACATATCATAAATGTACCTTCAGCGTCTAAACCTTCCCATTGCTGAAAATTATTTGCAAGATCCTCTTCAACATGTGTTTCATATACCAACTTGGTTTCAAAGGAAGTGAAGACACCATTATTTTCCACGCATGCCAACTCTTCTTCAAGACGATATTTCTTCTTTGTGTCTATACAAGCTTGCACCTCTTTTTTATTTCCTACATTCGATGCCTAGATATATGATCATGAGCAGGTTCTAATTTAATATTTTTTGCTTCAAAAACCCTTATTTGAAAGTTTCCCCATAGGGATTTGATTTTATGACCATCAACTGAAATAATTTTATCAAATATTGGTTTCGATAACTTCATAAGCAACTTTTTATTTTCTTTTTTCCACCAGCGCTTTTCAAGTTGTTCATAATCTCGTTGTAGTTGAATATTTTCATGTTAAAAAATTTTACAATCTTCAACCAAATCTTGGGGAATATGACTCAAATTCATAACATGGGGAGACAAATTAGATTCCATTATTAGATAAGAGTGGGTTTCAGGTACCAATTTTTAGTAGATTAGTCAACTTCCATTCCAATGTAAGTTCCTTGAAATATTTAGAAATCAAATACACAAGGCACTTCAATCCCCAATAGAGCTGCCAAAAACTATTGGCAAGATTTTATATCACTGTGTTTTCTTTGTTTATTTTATAGAATCACCCAATGAATAGTGGTATAAGCTTTCAACATTGTAAAAATCATCATGAGACAAGTGATTTTCCTTTGCATTTGAGAGTGACAACTCCATATAATGAGACATTTTTAAAAAATTTGAGTAATTTTAACCCAAAAGTACAAAAAAAGGAGAAAGCTAGAAGTGGAAGGAGAATGGGATGACATGGAAGGGATAATGAGAAATCCACAACAAAATAAACACATAAGACCGCCAGAATAACTCAGATTTGAATTAAATGGATTGGAATCTCTTCTACAACATGCAAATGAAAATATAAAGTAATGGATGTAATGCGAGAAAAATTGGTTGCCTGAGAGCACAAAGTCCTTTATCAAATTTGAATGTATATGCTTGGTACAAATCTCATTCACCCAAATTTGTAACACAAAGTTTGCTTAATTTGAATACTAATATATAAAAAAGAAAATACATAATTTTGATGATTTATATATTTATGAATAACAATATATTTTTCCACAAACAAAGAATATAAAAACCACTAAGAAAAATATTATTTCATATTTTTAGTTATATTACATTTATTTTTTTGGAAAACAACTCATTATACACAAAGATGCAACAAGCATTCTTCTAAAACTAAGAGAAAATAAAAACCTTATTACAATCAATTTCATTCTTTTTGTAACCAAAAAAAAATTGTGCAACTACTTTTCTACTCACAAAATATTATTGATTTAGATATTGGATGGTCTTTGAAGTTAAATTATTTTTAAAACAACTCTTCAAAATCATATTCAATATATGATTTAATCTCTCTAAAACTAACCTTTGTAAATTGAATATATTGCTTTATTTTTGAGGTTCAAGGATCCTTGCAAACTTGCAAACTTTATTTTATCTAATAAAAATAAAATACTTAATAAAATATACTTTCATAAAACAAATTCAAAAAGTTTATGAATATATTTTAAACAATTTACATGAGTTAATTAAATATAGAAAATATTTAAAGTATATACAAGCGTATATATAATGAAATTGTGTTTTAATATTTATGAATTTTGCATTCAAATTGTATAATCTTATACTTAATTCATATTAGTTAATAGAGCTAATCTTATTAATAAAATTGTCATCTCTAACATTTTGAAAAAGGCTTCAGTTGGATACTATTAATTTTTTTAAAAGTATATTTAGTTTTTCATCATATAAATATATGTTGGTTAAGTTGAAGAAAAATTTATATTATATATTTATTTATATATATATATATATATATATATATATATATATATATATATATATATATAATAATAATAATAATATTGTAATAAAATTGATAATATTATTAATATTTTGAAGAGATTTTTAATATTGAAAATTTTTTTATTGCATTTTTCTCTTTGCAATTTTCAATTTATAATTAATGATATTATTTTTATTGTAACTCAGAAATTTATGTTACAATACGAAATTTTGTTAAATAAAATAAACTATACATATTTTACATGCAGTTTATGGATGAAAAAAAACAAATTGTTCTTTCTTATCACTAAAGTGGAACGCAAAACCTAAACCCATAAACATAACACAATCCAACAACATGCAGATATATATATATATATATATATAATCACAATACAAATGAATAGTGTGCCAAAAACTCATAACCATATAGTCTGGTATTGTTAATGAGACGTTAATTAACAACATGCAAACAAATTTGTGACCAAAACAACTATATTTGCACATGATGTAAATAGTGGGCATCTTTAGAATGTCATTGAAAATTTTAATGTTTCCATGAACATAGTTCACTAAACTTATATGTAGTAAAGAAACTTGGGTTATTTCATTTATATTTCACTGCAAGGGAAAATAAACTAAAAATGAACCTAGATTGTACCTAAAAAGTTGAAAAGCTAAGTATTCCTATATAGAAAAACATCAACAATTGTAAAAGATAAGCCATTTTGACAAATGCAAATAATTTTAAAGTGAATGTGGATGAAACAAATAGTGTAACTTGAGTTGTCATCATAAAAACAACAAACACATCCACCCACAAAGAAGAATGACATTCACAAAATCTACAAAATTGAAATTCAAACAAAAAATAAAATAAGATGCTAGGTCCCTTATTATCTCTAGTGAGTTTTCTATTTGATGAGAAACGTAACTGAAGAAATGAAAAACTACCATAAGAAGACCATAAAAAAATATACAACCCCAAAAATACAAGATTTATCATATAACAACATAACGGTGATGATGAATATACACTCTGGCATTCACTGAGTGAGTGAGTATGCAAGATTTATCATATAACAACATAACAGTGATGATGAATATATTCATTCATTGATTTTTTATAGGTTGAGGAGTAATATTGATTGAGGCATCTCTAAGAGATGGAGGAATATAATTAGGATTGGCTTGAGGATGGATAGTCGAAGGTTGATTGGCCATATTGGTCAAATGATGTTGTAGTTGCATCATTTTAGAGGTGTTAGAGGTTTGCATTCTGTTTATTTGTTGTATGACTTGTGCAAGAAGTTGATTCATATCAATTGGTGGGTTGGTGTTTGTAGGAGCACCCCTAAAATTGGTATTAGGGGGAGGGTTATTAGAAGATGGATTATTAGTGGGATTATTGATTAAACTTGTGTCAATTGCTCCCACATTGGTTTGAAGATTTTGAAGATGGGAATTGTCTTGATAGGTATAGAAAGGATCGGATCCACCTCTTCATCTTGAGGTGTGATTTGCCTTATGTTATAAGCCATAGATGGAGGGGAAGAGGTGCCCCAGAAGTGATGGTTCTCTTGGGAGGAAAAGAGAGGGAGAAATGAACATCCCATATAGTATCTAAATGGATTCAGGTTGTCCAAGAAGATTTTGATAGGGGACCTCATGATGACTTGATAGAAATGAACAAAATGTTAAGGAATAGAAATAGGGAATTGAGTCGGACAGACAGGGAAAGAAGTAAGACTACAAGGTCGATTGGGTCAACCTAGTACTACAAATTAGAGAAAATAGAGCCTGATAAGAGTACAAAGTCGATTGGCTCGACCTAGTACTATCATCTGACTGCAAAAAGAGATACATGGTCAATTGGGTCAACCTAGTACTACAAGTAGGGGAAAATAGTCTATAAGAGACTCTATTGAACATAATGATTGCATACTGAAAATAAGGAAAAATATTGCAATGTAATTTGAAAGCAAGAAAGGAAAGAAACACACAATAAATTGGATCAATGAGGATTATCCAATTGAGGCACACACCACAAAACATTGCACCAATGCTGGTCAATACAAGTTTTTGTAATATAACCTACAATTGACCAAAGAGCAAGCAGTCAACTTGGAAAGTAAATGCTAACTAAGTGGTCATCCTGAATGTTGTTAGATTATTAAAGAATGATTTTAAGTGTGATAGGAAGTTTGGATGAAATTAAGGAACTAGAAAGCAATCTATGGATGGTTTTAGGATGTTTAGATTGAAATGGATTTGTGTTGGCAATAGTACTGGCTTGGTATTGGGGCCTACCCCCTCACTTCACACATTGTAATGATAAAGGCGTCAGGAGTTTTGCCATGTATACCATTAACCACGTATTTGTACTTGACCAAAAAACCAAGTTGGCTTCCCCTTTAGCGATAAAATCTAAGTAGGTAGGCCTTAAGTAGACAATTGTTTAAATGTGTTTTAAAATTATGTGATTTGGTAGTGTGTGAAAGAAAGAGAAACATATTGCAACTAAACAGTATATTTAAAAATCGCCTAATTAGACTATGTGATCTATTCTAAGTATGCAAACAACTGAAAGTGAAAGTGTGAGCTAATTACTAGCATAGAAGCGTTAATTTTAACTTTGAAACACAATATAGTGTCAATTTAGATGATAGTGTATGCAGAGATTATAGTACAGAGTCAATAGTGTCATTTTTGTACTATTGAAGTAAGGTTCTGTTAAGAACTATGTCAACAGTGTCAACCTAGTTTTACAAATAGAAGACAAAATACAAAACTAGGTCGATAGGGTCGACCTAGTTTGTTGTAAAAGGATAGTTTTAAAAATTGTAAACTATGAAAAATAGAACTATAATAACTTAAAAAAATGATAGAGAAAGAGAGAAAGGAACCTTGGTGGGCTGGAAGATGCAGAATAAAGTGAGATTGCTATTGAAGTACCTTGATTTTTACTTGCATATTCTACCAACTATGTTGACTAGGTTGACCTAGTTCTATAGTTCCCTATTTGTTGAAACTTGTGAAGAATATTATACCACCAGTATTGACCTAGTATGTTTTCTGAAATTTTAGAAGTATACTTGGTTGATAGGGTTGACCTAGTAGCCTATCTAGAAGTGAAAACTTGTACTATGTCAACCTGTTTGACCCAATAGCTTGTATCTGATGAAGACCTGCATAAACAGAATAGAGTCATTTTGATGCAACTGTGTTAAAATTATACATATAAGTTATAAAATATACCGACACTGTCAACCTAGTATCGCAAACATAAAAAAATAATAAATAAAATAATGAAAAATGTGAAATAAAACATGCAAGGGTTAGATTCATGTCAGGTTCACTAGAATGTATGTAATCAAAAATGCATCATGTCTATAAACCAATCCTAACTTAGAGAAGATAGATCATACTTACACTTCTGATTGAGGATATATTAGATAATTGAGTACATGACTAATATGGGGATCTGCTAGACCCAATTAGGGGATCTCTTATCACAATAAACAATACTAGGGAGGGTTTCAAAGCCTTCAATCAAGAACAATCATGCAATAACCCTAACTAAGCCCTATGTTTTCATATTTCATTAAACTAATAACAAGTAAAGTAAAGTATAATCTAGTGCTCACCAAAGCTTGTGGCACAATATGGGGGTTAGTAAGCAAATAAACATGCATAGGAGAATCTCAATTAAGCTATGTATGAGTAAGACCCTAATGCATGGAGAGAAAGAGTATTATTATTTGAAGCTAATAATTATACTACTTCTATCTACTAAAGAGAGGAGCAAAGTTAGAGAATACTTACCTAAAAGATGAACCCGTTGAAACTCAATCTCTCCCTTGACCAAAGGGGCTTCATAAGAGGTTGTTGTGATTTGTAAGGATCACTAAGAAAGGCCAAAGCATCTAAGACTCCTCCACAAGATTAGATTCCCCAAGTAGAATCCCTAAGCTAAGACTCCTCAAGTAGAATGGTAGAAGAGTAGATTGTAAAGAAACACAAGTGAATAATAACTATTATTCATTTGTAAATAATGATGAAATTAACTTGTATATATAAGTAGATTTAACCCTAAGCCCTTCTAAAATTTTTGGCTGATAAGATCGACCCAGTTGACCCAGTATTATTATGGACCAAAATTCACTAGGTCACGGGCTAGGTCGACCAAGAGCTAACCTAGACCCTAAATGAATTTCACCCATAAGAGTATAAGGTCGACCCAGTTGACTTAGTAATGTAGACTATTGGAAGGGGTTTAAGGTAAAGAAAAGAGGGACGAAAGGTGGTAAATTACTGGAAGAGTGTGTAAAAGAGGAGTGACATCTTAGGATATTGTTTTTAAGTGTTGGTTGGATTAGTAATAAGTGGCAATAAGGGACAATAATTATGTCAAGCACCAATGATCTACCCACCCTTTTTTTAGTGTACCCTTTAGGGTGTGCACTCAGAGAGATTGAGACTCCAATTTTTTGTATTTTAAAAGTGT
This sequence comes from Torreya grandis, assembly GCA_037957365.1. Lineage (NCBI taxonomy): Eukaryota > Viridiplantae > Streptophyta > Pinopsida > Cupressales > Taxaceae > Torreya > Torreya grandis. The sequence goes on along the minus strand of JARHVA010002908.1, from coordinate 1,394,472 downwards.
ACATAAGCATTAAAGAAAATTAAAACCGTTGTTATCAAAATACCTTTTTTCTCAATTTTTCCAAAACAAAACATATTCGAAAAACTTAATTTCATAGATATAAAGATTAGTACAAGAGTGCGATCCACCCCACCCATTGCCTCCCCTTCCTACCCGAGCTAATCCGAGGGTTAACATAATAAAATACAATATAAAATTACAAGAAGATCCACGCCATGCCCGAATGGGTGTGAGGAAAGAAAGGAATCAATTAACGGAAATCCGTTTTCTGTCTGGCGGCATGGGGAAGTGCATTCCCCTTCTCATCGTAAAGAATGAGGCCGCTGAAGGTGGGGAGTTCGCATCGCTCGCCCATAATAATCTTCTTCTGCCACAAGGGCGGCGTGGCAGTGGAAACCCTGCCTCCTTCCTCCGCATCGCACAGAAACAAAACCTCCCCTTCCTCGTCCTTCACGCTTCTTCTAAATCCCCCCTTTCTGACGGCGTTCTTCACTTTGTTCCTCACAACGCTCCATCTGCCCCCGGGGTTCGAACCCTTCCCCTCCCTCCTACTGACCGCCGATTTCGCGCACAGGGCCGCTACAACAACCACGACACAAAACCCCACGGTCGCCGCCGAGAGAATCCAGGAGGTCCTGCGTTCGATCCCGTTCAGGAAAACCCATCGCAGAATCTCCATGTTTCGATAGATTCTGCGAGCGATCAGACCATTAGGTGTGCATCTGGGGTTTTCTGTGGTATCTTACAAGGCAATTCTGGGATCAGACTAGCGAGCTAAGGAGGCATCTTGATGGGGGTAGTGGTCTATTTAGACGCGTCTCGTGGGCTGCCGTCCACTAAATTATTATTTGTCTTCTGTCGGAAAGTGACATTCAATACGGACACGATCGTGGTCGGTCGGGTTCGAACCACGAGTGCCCGACTCACGAGTGCCTTCGTCCACACGAAACAAAGATGAGCCCATCGCCTTTGCTTTATTTTTAATCCTCGGATTTCTATTTCTATTTTTTATGTTTTGAGATTATTTTCTTCCCGCCTGGGTGTATGGGTCATTCAGTAGACACCTGTCCACCATAATCAGTGCTTACGTATTTATTTGACTATACAGATGTTTGTGCATTTATCAATTATGACTTTAAAATGGGTGTTTTAGTGTATTTGCCAACTTTTATTAGATTTTGTATTTTCTATGACCTCTTCTCACTTGTTAATTTCTCTCTTCATATTTCTTGCCACTTGTCTTCTTTGTTCGAAACGTGTAATTATACTCTAAATATGTATAGTGTCTAATTTTATGATTTTGGTAGGTTTGTTTAGGCCTTTCTGCGTTTTGGTCTATGTGATCCTTATTTTACAATATTTTCATTTTCGATTAATAGATGATATTGATTTGCATGCCAATAAGATTATAAATTGAATTTAAGTCATTTATAAATACAAAAATATTTTAGTTTATTTGAAAATCCAAAATATTTGAGAAGAATCAAATAAAAGTTAAAGAACTAATTTATCGTTCACATAAATCTATTGAGCATTTGCAAGCATTTTAGTGAAATCAAGTAATCGTTAGAGCATTTATTGAAGCATTGAAGATTATACTAGTCACATTGGTACAACAATGGTTTTCCCAGTTGACTAAATACTATAATTATTGGTGTGTTGTTTTCGATAATGTATATTGTTGAAGATATCTCGACTATTCCCTAATATAACGTGGGCCCAAAATATAGGTTGGTTTGCTTAATGTTTCCCATTAGAACAAGGAGAAGAAGTCAAAAAATTTAGCAATCTAAGCAAAGGCATGAAGCATGAAGCATGAAGCGAGGTTTTTGGAGGTCCTAATCAGGGGAACAAAGTCATCAACAAAGTTCAGAGATGTCTACAATTTTGCCTAGAGCATCCATATGATCTAGACATTGCCTATAGCGTCTTTATAGCCCAAAAACATCATTTGTTTGACATATTTATTTTGGGTTAGCTTTGCCTTACTTTTAGGTGTGCATTTTCACTATCAAATCCTGACAATGGTCACCAAATCTCACGATATTGAAGATAAATCATAAACCTTGCATGCACCTCTCTTTCCCAAGTTTTAAAAATAATTAACTAGGTTAATTTTTGTTCTATAATTGTTTGTTAGCCTAATCAATTGTATCATGGGTATTTATGTTACATGTTATTGTAAATCCATTTATCCACAACACATTTTGGTGAACCCACATTGTCTTGTATGCTTTTCGTATAATGATAAATTTGAATTTGCTCAGGGTTAATTGTTGTGTCTTTTACATGTAGACACCTAATTTTGGTCTAGGTTTAGTTTTGATTGTCAAATTGCATTGTTCTAGGATACTTGCATGTGTGTCGATTATTCGTTCATATTAGGTTCTTATTGACATGTTTTCCTTTGTTTTTTGTCATGGTTCTCCCTATCTACTTCATCTTCCTCTTGTATTCTCTTCCTCCCTAGTCTTCTCTCTCCTCCCTTTGTTTCCCTATCATTCTCAGATTCTAGCCAAAGATGTAATAGTATAGTTCTAGTCTACCAGAACTATCCCACTACATTTCTGGGAAGTTTTTTTGTGTGGCCCTTTTAACCCTTGTTTTGGGTCCCTCATGTCATGTATTCTTCTTTTGACAATCTTTCTCTTCCATTGTGAGTCGGCTTGTGCGCCAATAGGGTCCTAATTTGGTTTTAAGAAGTCTATAATAACATATGTGCATTAGTACACAATATAAAACAATAAGGGAATGAGAAATGAATTGAATCCAAGGTTTAATAGTTTTAAATAATTATTGAAAACAAGAGTCTACTAGAGTACAATTGGTGTGTTTAGAGTAGAGGTTGATTTAAGATTGAAGTCTTTATCTGTATTATGCCACTTGTTTAAGCTAGTGTGAAAAGTCATATAGAAATTAAGGCTTGCATCCATGAATTGCTTACTAAATTTCATTGAGTGTTGTCTTCCAAACTTTTCTAGAACAAGGGTCTCATAATAATGGAGGGAAACACATTTCCCACATTGACTCCCTTGTTTTTAATTATCTTTGATGAGTTGTTAGGATTGTGGAGACAAAGATCTAGAGATCTATATAGAATTCTAAAAAAGTGAGAGGTTTTTGAAGACCAAGAGTAGAGAAACAAGGTCATCATATCAATTTCAAAAAAATTGATAGTTCCTAGAAATCTGGTGGTAAAGTTTTGATTGTGTCAGTAAAAGAGTGCCATGATTTTGGTCATTTGACAAAAATTCTTTGTTTTCTCTAATTTTTATGGTGTTTGTTCACATTATTGTATGGACATGTTTCCAACTATATATTTCTCCTAACTATCTTCAAATTCATGATAGTTCAAATATTCTTCTTTAACCCTATCTTTACATGTTTCAATTATTATAGAATATTCCTTTTTATAATTAGGTCTGATTTTATTATTTTATTTGATTAATTCTGATTAGATTTGATTGCAAAGTAGTGTGAGTAGATATATTGCATTTTGATGTAAAACCACTTTCCCATACCACATTTTGGTGGACCCGTGATCTCTTACATCCCTTAGGGTTAGATCTTTCTTCCATTTAGGTAGATCTAATTTTTATAGGGCTTGCTATATAACCCTAGCCCTTATGTGTTGTTTTTAAACCCTAGATTGTTGTGTTTTCCTTATTATTCATAGGGTATCTTGCATGTTACATGTGTTTCCATATTATGCCACCTAAAGTGATTAGTTTTAAAACCCATACTAGATGGAGTAATAGATTAAATAACAATCATGTTGAAATTCCTTTGGTTAACACTTGAGCTTATTTGAAAAATAAAATGGCATCTCTCATTGATGTTAATGTTCCTCCTACTTGCAAGTGATGTTGAAATACCTATGAATAGTAATGTTTTGAATAATTTTAATATTGATCATCTTGTGTAGTCACTCAAATTTGGTCATGAATACTTGAAAATGTCAGTTTTCTCTTGCTTTCATTTTAATCACTAGAGCATTTAATATGGACCTATTTCACTACGTCACTTTATCCTAAGCACCTTTACAAATCTATTCATTTCTAAGTTGATATCTTACACTTACAAGAATGTTCTAAATTTTTAAAAACCCTCTAAACATCTATAAAGACATCCCAGTTCTAAGATTCACATGTTTCTTTGCAAGACAAGATTGATCAATATGAGACAATTGTCCCTATGGGTTGATCATGTCCTTCACCTCAGTAACCACTTTTCAAATTTAGACCTTCCCTTACAGGTTGGCCCATATTTTTAGTATAGGTAGTGTGAGGTTTTTTGCTTTTAGATTTCTATAAAGGCACACCTCAGTCACATAATCTATCACTTGGCAATTTCAATATTGAGTCACACTTATACTATTACACACTTAGCAAAGCTTCCATATTCTTTCCAAATATGATCATAATCATTTGAAGTAGTCCTTAGACAAGTCAAGAGCATATTTTATCTAAGTCAAGCAAAATATTATCAAGTATTTAAACTAGCTCTAGATGCATTCATGTAGTCAAATGAGAATAATTTCACTAAGCACTCTAAGTGGTAAAACTACATGGGATTGATTTTTTTAAGAGTATTGGATGTGTGGGCAATAATCAATTATCATATAGATAATTAGAGTTCACTCAATGCATTCATTCCTCCATTTTTTTATTTGCAAGCTTTCAACTATTGCAATCCCTATTAATGTTTCAAATTTGAAGAAGTTATTTGTAGATTAATTGTGTGCATCTGAAGTTCAATTTTTTACACGTGTGTTTTAAGCAACCACAAATGATCATACCCTAATTTATTTGCTTTTCAATAGAGGACAAAATTGACCAATAGAGGACAATAGTGTCATTTGATCTTATCCCCTTTTAGACATTTTTGTCCCTCATCAATTTTAGTCACAGTTACTATGGAACTTGCAGAATCAGTCTTTGTTGATCAGTTCCAACCATGTGTCAGTAGTGCGCAATTAGATCACAGGCAGTAAACAACAAAGTCTTTTTTTTCATAGTAATTATTATTTCATTTGATAGTGCCTTTTTTATTTTGATAATTTTATTCCATTATGCTTGTCATGAGTTGTTTTGCAAAATTTGATTTCCTTCAAATCAGTTTCTCTTAATTAAGGTTGATACACATATTAATTCTAAATTCTGATAAAACATAATGGTGAACATGTACACATATCAAATAGTACAAAGCCCTAGGTTTTTCCTTACGTTTCCACACTTATTTCAAGGATTTAAGAAATTTGTCTTAGGGTTTTAGATATGATATTTGATTTTCCCTTCTCTTCTGCACAAATTAAAAGTTTTATTTTTTGCCCTAGGATTTCACCCTCATTTTATTATTTGGGTTTCCTTTCTTAGGATTGTGACTTATCATCCCCCTTATTTGGCTCATATTTAATTTATATCGAATCTATTTTTCAAACACTTATAAATTTTTGCCTAGTTGTATTACATGGAAAAAAAATCTATTTTTATTTGTCAAAATATTGTAAGGATTTTTTGAAATTTACACTTTACTATTTTTAGTAAATTTAGTCTAGGGGACAAATGGTGTACCTATTTTAAAATTCATTTTTGGGTTTTGTCTATCTATTAATTATAATAACAAACCTCTATTTGATTTCAAAAATACCTAACAAAACTTTTGTAGTGGTTGGTTCTTTATTGTGCACATAATATAATTGTTTTATTGGTTTATTTTTGGTGTATACTTTCTAATTCAAATAATGATTGTTATAATTGCATGGAGTTTGCTACGAATATTTAGTATATTTCATAATCATGTAATAAATTAGATAAAACTAACGTACAATAAAATTTGATTTGCAATCACTTAAAATACATCTTACTTATCTATGGAACCTCAAGTAACTTTTATCATCCCTCTTCAAGATTGTGATAGTTGTTGACAATTTTGACCTCACTAGTCAAATTGTCACCCTACCACTTGAAATATTTTTTTCAGGACATGGCATACTTTTTCATGCATGAAAAGATCTAATGGATACATTTTAAATCAATTTTATCAAACTTCTCAAGTGATTTTGGCAGTTCTAGTGTCAAAAGGTTTGTTTTGAAGCTATTTGTACAGTTCTTCAAGGTAAAATTGAGATTCATGAATCTTAAAGACCTTATTTGTAAATTATAAGGTCAAAAAAATGATTTAAAAGAGGTTTAAAGTCTCAAAATAAACAAAATCAATTTATCTCTCATATCGATCTCCTTGGCATCTCTAGAAGGGTAGTTTTCAAGTGCTCAACATGGACAAAGGAGAGAGAGTTAGGATCTAAAACTTTGAACATTGTTAGGGTTCCTAGTAATATTTAAATAAGTGGCATTGGTTTTTATATTTATGAATTTTTATTGATGAAGAATCGTTAAGAGTGACAGCATGTCACTATGGCCTATCCATCCGAGAGGGGTTTGTTCTTGCACTTGTTTCTCCAATTTAAAAATTGATGGAGAAGAATAATTTATAAGATGATTTTTAGAGGTCTTGTATCTCCTATTCATGGTGGTTTCGTTCGTTAACTCATCTCCATGAAGTGCCTTCACTTGGAGGAAGAATATCTTGGTGTATAAAATGTTATAGTGGTTTATGCTACAAGTCTATTTGATATTCATGGAACTAGTGATACATCATGGTGTAAGTTTATGATGTCTTATTTCACCATTGAAATCATGAGAAATAGGATGATGGGAGTCCAAATCCACACTTTCAATGAGGATCACAAGTGTTTTCTTCACTTAGAGGTTTGTATGGACTATAGGGTGTTTGGAAGATGCCCATTTCTCATAAATGGACCTAAAACACTTCTCCATGAATTATAATCTTGACTACCTCAATACCCTCATCAAATTGTATAAACTAACTAGAATGCTCTAATTCACAACTCACAGACCTCGTGCATAAGAGGACTGATGTAGTCTGTATAGGATTGTAAGGTGAGTTGAGGGTGACTTGATGCTAGTCACAAGATTTGTGGACCATTGAGGAATGATAATGAGATTATATAGTGATTTGACAAGGCTGAGAGGTTCAGCAACTCAAAGAATGGCACTTGGTAGCCCTAAATTGTCATATCCCAATTTTTTACTAAGCAAATTTACTTGATTATCTATTAATTCTTATGGTTGGTAATTTGATTTGATTATTATTTAACTAAGCTGTAAGTTATATGTTGTTATGGGATAGTTGTATGTAGATTTGACTTCATGATTGCATTGCTATGAGTTTAGATGTATGGTATATTCTTACATTATGATCGTCTTGATTTGTTATTACAACTATATATATATATATATATATCATGACGTTACAAACTAAATACTTTATTGTCATGAGTTTTATGTAAGAGAGATTCATCCCTCAGAGCATGACAAAGGTAGAACATCATTAGAGAGGGTGGTGTAGATGGAAGTGTTGGGGGATGACAGAGGAAAAACTAAAATCCATGCACACACCACATTAATGGCACTCACTATATGCATAGTTTGAATGGTTAGCAATAATATGTTTTTGATGTTATGCACATTTAGATAATTGTTTATGCATGTTAGTTATGCATTAGCTCACTTTAATGATTACATAAAATTAATTTTGTTGTGGATGTTATAAATATATATGGATATATAACGTTACTGTGTATATTTATGTTATGATTTATGATTATTAATGTTTTTCAAGAACTTAAATTTATGTGAATAGTATTGGGTTACTACCATATGTAGGCTAACCATCATGTCTTTGTAATATTTAGAACATTATCTAGTTATCTTTATGATATTCAGGAATATTATCATATGACTTAAACACCTTAACATATATATAAAGATAATAAAAAGATATATATAATCTGTGTAACATAGTAATAAATAATTATTCTATTGTTATAATTCGGATTGGTATAATCATATGTGATTTACATTTTTAATTTTATATTAGTCGTATTGCTATTAAGTCATTATGATTATTTATTTATACTAAGTGATCATTTATTACTAAGTCATATTATTATTAAGTTAGAAAAATAAAAATGGAAAAAGTGAAAAAGAACACAAAAAGGAAATAAAATGAATAAAACTAAAGATTAAAACTTGCTTTGGAGAAGGTTCAAAGATTTTGGCTTTTCTTACTGAGTCGAGTTAGGGGTAAATCAGATTGCTTAGTGTTAATAAAAACAATGAGCTTTTGTTTTGGAGGAGAAAGGAAAGAAAGTAGAAAGCTTGGTGACTTACGAAAGTTTTTAGAAAAATGGAAAAAAGAAATATTCATGCAATGAAAAAGAAGAAGAAGAAGAAAGGAAGAGTGGCATGGTGTAGGGAGGATAAAAGGAGAGGAGGAGGAGAGAAGAAGGAACATGAAGTGGAGAAGAGGATAGAAATTCAAAGATGAGAGAGAGAGAGGCGGTGAAGAGAGAAAGTTTGATGGATTGTATCATTGCAGTGCTGGACACATTGCTAGGTAGGTGAAGTTATTGAAATATTGTGTGAAATTAGCAAAAATATGTATGAACTTATATAATCTACAATGAACTATATATGTAGATTGGTAATAAGGCAAAGTCTGAGTATATAGGAAAATAAATAAATTGATATATATGTAGCGATACATTTATAAGTATGAAGTGGGAGATATTTATTAATCAATCTAAGGAAAATATGCAACTGTGTATATATGGCAGGCATAACGAACTAGGAAGATAACAAACTGTTGTAGTGAATTTCATTTAAATTTATTATAAGTATAAATGTGCACTTTTGTTTAGATAAAACTGTGGTAAGGAATATATGCATGGATTGTGTGTTAATCCAAAATTAATCCATGTGTAATTTTAATCAAAATAATGAGCATATATCTATTTTTATGGTGCCTTTGTTCTACAAATAATAGAAATGAATATATGCAAGACATTATATTTTAATGAGATGTATTGGAAAATGCTCATAGTGGACTCATATGCTGGTGTAATCTTGAATATGGATAAAATTACCTTAGATAACGAAGTAGAACAATATGATTATAATATGTACATAAAACTAATCATATTGTTCTTATTAATTGTATGATAGCGACATATAATGATAACAACAATATGATATGCATGCAATGGCCCATATTATAATGCTTTACCTAGATCACTAATTATCAATCAAAGTTGCATTATATACATGTGTCAGTTAATTGACTAATTAATGTTAATCAAATTCATTAGTAAACCTATATAGTATTACCAGGTAGCTGTGGAACAATATAAATTTACTATTAACACTAAGATTAATTAATGGAAAAGTATATATATTGTGTAGTTATTTGGGATAGGATTATATGATAATATGAATTTAATAGTCCAATCTGACATTCCAGACATAATCAATATAGTAATAGTAGTAAGTTTAAGATATAGTGTTTTAATTAATATCTTGCCATTCTCAGTGTTTTTTGTTAACACTTAAGTCCACTTAGATTCATAAAAGATTATTATGACTTAGTAATTGAAAAGTCATACATTGGAGCATTCCAGACATCACTATATCAATGGACTAGGTTTGTGTTTGATATCAAAAAAAATGAAAAAATATATAAACACAATTGTGTAATATAATAGCGATCTAGGTATTATGATAGCAAACTATGTAATTGTTTGATGTTGATATGATTTAAATATGGATATACATAGTTTATTGTCTATAGTACCTAGTTTATTAACAATACGAAAATATTAATGTATTATGATGGTTCATTTATGAATAGGAAAGTTATAATGGTTGTAGTTCTTGATTAGAAATATAAATGACTGTTGACTTTTATATACCGTGTATATATATTTTTTGAGTACTTATATGTGATACACATTATGAATATATTTAGTATGTACAAGTACTCATATATATGAAATATATCAATTTGAGGACTTAGGTACTTGTATGCATATATAATATGTATTAGTACATTGAGAGGTGTGCTTATATTTATAGTTTTATTGTCTAATAAAAACTAAGTCATAGATTCCTGAAATATAGAACACTATATGCATACATCCTTCTAAGATATGACAAATTGCTCAAATGAAATATTATTTTTTCATGATAATTATGACTTTCTTTATCATTATTGGTTGTTTTAATTGAGTAGTTACACATATGAACAATGGACTATGATATTATTGTTCTTCATAGAATGCATTATATTTGAATCTACTTACAAAAATTAAAAATATGAATTCTAAATATAGATTATACTTAGGTGGTATAAATTGTACTTGTTATGTTTATTATTATATGATAAATCACATAGTGGAGATTCATTCATATGTTTGATGGACTCAATGTATGCATTTTGATTATTCCTATGTTTAGCATGTTTTAAGCCTGCTAGTAAGAAGTAATATGTATGAATCTATTGGTTATATTAATGTTAACAAAATAGTGTATTGTTAGTACTAAGTAGTGAGATGGACCTCACTAGCTTACTAGCATCACCAATGTCAGATGGAGGTAATCGGATCAAGTGTTGTATATAAATTTGACTTATTTTAGAGGTTAATAACTACTGAAAACTTTGGCTAAAGTAATGTTTAGTTCAATATTTTCATTTCATATGTATGATTTACATGTTTGTATGATATAATGTTAGAACATAATTTTTTATGGTACACATCATGCATTAGAAATCTTACAATACACGGGTACTAGCTTGTCTCTCTGGATTCTCACACTACCACTATCTACTCATCCATGAAGGGAGGGACATTCATTAATGAAAGATTATGAGGGGAATTGATGGTTCATGGTTAGTTTGAAAAAAGTGCTCGAATGATGCTCTCCCTCCCCACAATAGTATTTATTTAGAGACTACACTTGAAATTGTCATAAATGCTAGAGTTCAGAAACTCATGCTCCACAGAGCCTTGTATTTTGTATTGTATTTATTATTAAAACATTATCTCTGATGAGATGTAATTATTTACTCATTGTACATTAATGGCAGTTGCTACATGTTTGTACTAGTCATGGCTAGACATCTATAATTACTTACTATATTCAGTTATGTTATATTTTATTTGATGATAGAGATCAGTGACAAATAGATGTTAAATTCTTATTTTACAAGTTAACATAGCGTTTTAACTGTAACACCAATTATATTCTCATGGTGAAATATAATAAAAGAATACATAGATTTTTTTTTTTAAATCATATTTTTTTAATTAGATCCCAATGGAGATGCTACATGTGGTATTAGAGCTACAACTCAAATTCTAGGACTTAATGAGTCTACTAACATTTTTATATCCTTCTATTTACCAGAAAAGAAAATGGTGAAAGCTAGAGTATTTGGTGAGGGTTCTTCAAATTTCAATAACAATAACCCTCCATTTGATCCTTATCAATTTTCCATTGAGCAAGTAACAGAGTTGGATCAGATTCTCACAGCCATAAACAAAACCAAAGACCAAATTTTAGCCCTAAAGTAGGAAGTTCATAGACATGAAGAGGAAGTACATCAGGTTGTACCTAAAGAGCATTCCACTGAGTAGGAAAACCCTCAAGATGCGAGAGCATAGGTAGCTATGGAGTTAGATAGAGATATGAAAAAGGTGAATCCACCTAAGTTTGATGGAACTATCTTGGATGATGGAGTTGAAGCATGGTTGATTGAGATGGAGAAATATTTCAATATTTGAAACTACTCCAAGGTCACCAAGTAGTTTGGGGAGATTACTAGTTGGTTGGTGAAGTGGCTATATGGTAGGCCAATAAAAAGTTAAAAATGAATCTCAACTCGACCACCACTACTTGGGAGCAATTTGTGACATTGTTCAGATCTCAGTGGCTTCCACATTTATAATTTGACCAAAAGCTTATAAATTACCAGAACCTAAAGCAAGGAGACTAATCGATGAATGAGTGTTGGGAATAGTTCACTAAACTTCTAAAGTATGTTTCTTAATACTATGTTGATGAGATGTTCGGAATTAAGAACTTCACCATGGGATTAAAATCTTAGATTGGTGGAGAGGTGGACATTCATGGACCATCTACCATAGACCAAGTCTTCGAGAAGGTAGTCAAGTAGAAACATAAGTCAAAATCTCTTGATCAATCCAAGGAGAAGTTTAAGAAAAAGTTTGAAATTTTTAAAACAAATTTAAAAAAAAAATGGAAGCAAAGTGGAGACACCAAGAGTTAGTTCAAAAATCAAAATGCTAGATTTAACAATGGTTTAGGTAACAAAAAACTGAGCAATGGTTTCAAAATTGGTTTCAAAGGAAACCAATAGTTTGATAGGAAAGGACTACCAAGAGGTTGTTTCATTTGTGGAGGTTACCATTATGCTCATGAATGTACTTAAAATAAGGCTAAGAACAAAGGTTCTACTTCTCAGCAAGGAAATTTTTAGCAATATATTCATGTAGAAATTGATAATCAACAAGTTGAATTCCAAGCTTCACCCATAAAACTCTCATTTATTTTGTTTGAACACCCAATTTATTTTTATATATATATAAGGGATATAAAAAAAAATTATATCTCATAAAATTCTTAATAACTTATCTAAAAGAGCTGGAGTAATGGAAAATGCATGGTCGGTACAATGTGGAAATGATTCAAAAGTTAAAGTTGACAAGTGTTTAATTGAAGCAAAGATTAGGTTGCCTAAATTCACAATAGAAGTGAATATTTATGTAGCATCACTAAGGTCATATGATGTGATCCTAGGAGTCAACTAAATTTTGAAGCATAATGACAAGATTGATTGTTATCTAAAGAAGGTTGAGTGTTTGGATGATTTTAGAAATCAGACACATATTCAGAGTAAGAAAAAGAAGTTGAGGCTTAGGAAAATTTATGCTATGTAGATCAAGAAGGCTAAAGGAAAATGATGCCAAACATTTATTGTCAAGATAAATGAAATGTAAGAATCTAAGGAACCATCCCCTAAAGGTAATCCATTCCTCAAAAATTTTCATGATGTGTTTCCAAAAGAATTACTAAGATTTCCTCCTAAACATGAGTTTGATTTCTCTATCGATATCATACCTAGATCAAAACCATAGTATAAGGCACCATACAGGATGACAACCACTAAATTGGTTGAATTGAAGGCTCAACTCCAAGAATTGTCATCAAAGGGGTTGATTAGGGAAAGTGTATCACCATAGGGTGCACCAGTTATCTATCAAAAATAAGGATGGTACTCTTCAGCTTTAAATAGATTACAAAATATTGAATAAGGTAACTATCAAAAATAGATATTCAATACCTCATATAAATGATCTTTTCAATTAGATGGAAGGGGAAATGATATTTTCTAAGATTGACCTTAGATTAGTATATCATCAACTGAGGAGAAGGGATGAGGATATTCCAAAGACAATATTTATAACTTGTTATGGGCACTATGAGTTCACAACATTATCTTTTGGGTTGACAAATGCTCCAACAACATTCATGAATCTCATGAACAATGTGTTCAGAGATTATCTAGATCATTTTATTTTGGTCTTTCTTAATGATGTTCTTATATACTCTAAAAATGAAGAAGAGCATCTTTAACACTTAGAACTAGTTTTATAGTGGTTACAAAAGCACAAGTTATATGGCAAGTTATCTACATGCACATTTTTCTAAGAGAAAGTGCAGTATCTAAGACATATTATCTCTACAGATGGTATTATAGTAGATCCAATAAAGAGAAGAGCCACTATGGAGTGGCCAACACCAAAGAATGTCTATGAGGTAAGAGGTTTTATGGGATTATCGAGATATTATAGAAAATTCATGCTAAATTTTTCTAAGATAACTAATCTGATTACCTCTCTATAATGAAAGAACCAAAGTTTTATTTGGTTAGACAAGTGTGAATTAGCTTTTCAGGAATTGAAAAGAAGACTTACTTGAGCACCAGTGCTAAGAGTTCATGATCCTATTGGTCAATTTTTGGTGATCACATATGCATCTGGGGATGGAGTACGAGGGGTCCTTATGTTGGTGGGTATAGTGGTAGCTTATGAATCAAATAAGTTGAATCTTTATGATGGGAACTATTCCCCTCATGACCTATAACTTGTAATAATTATGCATACTTTGCAATTTTGAAGGCATTATTTGTTAGGAAAGTTGTTTGAGTACAAGACTAATAACTTGAGACTCAAGTAAATTTTCACCCAATTGAATCTAAATACTCATTAGAGATGTTGGTTAGAGTTCTTATCTGATTATGATTTTGATATCAACTATATCAAAGACAAAGATAACAAAGTAGTTGATGCCCTAAGTTCTAGGAGGTATATAGAAACCATGACTACTTATCTGAAAATTATTATCAGAGATCGAGTGATCAAATTATTTATAAGATATGAATTCTATGATTAGGTTAGGAAATCATTATCTAAAAATGCCTAGAATCCTAAGTATAAATGATTTAGATTTGAGAATGATAGTCTTTTATGATAAAATGGAAGGAAGTATGTGTTGGATCAATATAACATAAAGAGAAAAGTGATAAAGGAACTGCACAATGCCCCATATTCAAGACATCTAGGAGTAACCAAGATCATGGCATATCTTAGACCACTTTATTTTTGGAAGGGAATCAAGAAAGATGTAACAAATTTTGTGTCATATTATCTGGAATGTTAGTGAGTGAAAGTTGAATATGTGCATCCAGTTGGATTGTTATATCCACATGACATATCGAAATGGAACTGATAGGTGATCAGCATGAACTTTGTCCAAGGTTTACCATTGTCACAGACCATGCACAATATGATATTGGTTTTAATTGATAAACTAACCAAGGTGGTTCATTTTATCTTGCAAAGAGGTTCGTAAAGGAATTGTATCAGATGAATTGATTTCTAGAGAAGATCATTTCATATCATGTTTGAAAAATGACTTCTAGGTTTTGGGTAACTATAAATTCAACTTTGGGTATGTAATTAAACTTCAACACTACATATCACCCACAAAATAATGGTCAGAATGAGAAATTAATTAGGTGTTAGAGGATATTTTTCATATGTATTTCATGGATCATAAATTCAAGTACAAATATTACCTTCCATTGGTTGAGTTTGCTTAAAATAACTCATACCAATCATCTTTGAAGATGACACCAATTGAAGCATTGTATGGAAGAAGGTTCAGGACAAAAATTAGTTGGGATATGTTGGAAGACATGGTAGTATTTTGACCTAATATGCTTGCAAAAATGGAAGATCAAGTTAGATCAGTTAGACAGAGATTGGCTGAGGTCAATGATAGGCATAAGAGTTATGCTAATTTGAAGAGGATAGACAGGTAATTTTTAGTAGATGATAAAGTATTCTTGTAGGTTAATCCATAAAAGAGCTCAATTAAATTTGGAAAGTCAACAAAACTTTCACCGAAATATGTGGGACCCTTTGACGTTTTAGAAGTGGTCAATATTTTAGTGTATAGTCTTGAATTTCCACCATCCCTAGCTCTATTGCATAATGTCTTCCATATATTTTATCTTAAAAAGTATATAACTAATCCTTCACATGTGTCAAATTAGAATGCTTTGTAGGTTCTAGATTTCAGGGTGGTCATTGTAGAACCAATCAGAGTAATTGACACTCGTAAACTTCATTTGCATAATAGAGAGATGTCACAATGTAAGGTATTGTAGGACCAATACTCTAAAGATAGTGTTACTTGAGAAGACTATGATCAGTTCTACAGGTGATTTTCATATTTATTTATTTGATTTGATGCTTCATACTATGTTATTTTTCTATTGAATAATATTTTTAATTTAGAACTAATTTTTGAATAAGTGTCATCACGATGATGACCAACTTTAGGGGGAAGGATGTTACATTTTGATTTCTCACTAAGAAAATTTACTTGATTATCTGTGAATTTTTATGGTTGGTAATTTTATTTTATTATTATTTAACTAAGTTGTAAGTTTTATGTTGTTATGAGACAATTGTATGTAGATTTGATTTCATGATTACATTGCTATGAGTTTAGCTGTATAGTATATTCTTACATTATGATCATGTTGATTTGTTATTACAATAGTACTTTGTGATATATATATATATATATATATAATGATGTTATGGACTACTTTTTTGTCATGAGTTTGACATAGGAGAGATTTATCTCTCAAAGTATGACGAAAATTTGACATAAAAGTAGTCAAATTTATTAATATTTTTTGATAACGTAAATTTACATGAATAATATTGAGTTACTACCATATGGAGACTAACCATCATGTCTTTGTAATGTTTATAACATCAACTAGTTATCTTCATGATATTTGAGAATATCATTATATGGATTAAAAGCCTTAACATATATATAAAGATTTTAAAAAACAAATAAATAATCTATATAACGTATTAATAAATAATGATTGCATTTTTATAATTTGGATTGGTATAATCATGTGTGATTTACTATTTTTAATATAAGAATGTAATTTACTTTATATTAGTCATATTGCTATTAAGTCATTATATTTATTTATTTATACTAAGTGATTATTTATTATTAAGTCATATTATTATTAAGTTCGAAAAATAAAAATGGGAAAAGTGAAAAAGAACACAAAAAGGAAATAAAATGAATAAAACAAAAGATTAAAACTTGCTTTGGAGAAGGTTCAAATATTTTGGCTTTTCTTGCTGAGTTGAGTTAGGGGTAAAGTAGAAAGCTTAACTCTAATAAAAACAATGAGATTTTGTTTTGGAGGAAAAAGGAAATAAAGTAGAAAGCTTGGTGACTTAAGAAGATTTTCGAAAAATGAAAAAAAAGAAATATTCATGCAATGAAAAAAAAAAGAAGGAAGAGTGGCATGGTGTAGGGAGGATAAGAGGAGAGGAGGAGAGAAGAAGGAACGTGAAGTGGAGAAGTGGATAGCAGTGTAAAGAGAAGAGAGAGAGAGAGAGGGCAAAGAGAGGAAGTTTGACGGATCGTATCATTTTAGTGTTAGACGCATTACTAGGTAGGTGAAGTTATTGAAATATTGTGTAGAAATTGACAAAATTCTATATGAACTATATATAATGTACAATGAATTATATATGTAGACTGGTAATAAGGTAAAGTATGATTAAATAGGAAAACAAACAAATTGATATATATGTAGTGATACAATTATAAGTATGAAGTGGGGGATATTTATTAATTTATTCATGGAAAATATGCAACCATGTATATATAGCAAGCATAACAAACTATGCATAGCTAACTAAGAAGATAATGAACTATTGTATTAAAGTTCATTTAAATTTAATATAAGCATAAACTGTGCACTTTTGTTTAGATAAAACTATGGCGAGGAATATATGCATGGACTATTTATTATGATGGTTCATTTATGAATATCAATCTACGATATATACATATATAAATTAATTCACTAATTATTATTAATTCAAATTCATTAGTAAACCTATATATATATATATATATATATATATAGTATTACCAAGTAACTACAGAACAATATAGATTTAATCTTAACACTAAGACTAATTAATGGAAAAGTATATATATATTATAGTTATTTTGGAATATGATTATATGATACTATGAATTTAATAGTCCAATCTAACTATGTAATATAATAATGATCTAGGTATTATGATAGCAAACTATGTAAGTGTTTGATGTCAATATGATTTAAATATGGATATAGATAGTTTATTATCTATAGTACCTTGTTTATTAACAATGATAGAATATTAATGTATTATGATGGTTCATTTATGAATAGGAAAGTTATAATGGTTGTAGTTCTTAATTAAAAATATAAATGACTCTTGACCTTTATATACCGTATGTATATTTTATTTGAGTATCTATATGTGGTACATATTATGCATATATTTAGTATGTACAAGTTATCGTTTATATGAAATATATCGATATGAGGACTTAGGTACTTGTATGCATATGTAGTATATATTAGTACATTAGAAGGTTTGCTTATATTTATAGTTTTATTATCTAATAAAAACTAAGTCATATATTCTTGAAGAATAGAATACTATATGCATACAACCTCCTAATATATAACAAGTTTCTTAAATGAAAGATTATATTTTCATGATAATTATGATTTTTTTTATCATGACTGATTGTTGTAATTGAGTAGTTTCACATATGAACAATGGACTATGATATTATTATTCTTCATAGAATGTATAATATTTGAATATACTTATGTAAATTAGAAATATGTAATATAAATATAGATTATACCTAGGTGGTATAAACTATACTTGTTATGTTTATTATTATGTGATAAATCATATAATGGATATTTATTTATAGATTTGACAGACTAAATGTATGCATTTTGATTATCTTGTGTTTGGTATGTTTTAGGCTTGCTAGTAGGAAGTAATCTATATGAATTTGTTGGTTATATTCATGTCAATCAAATCTTATATTCTTGGTGCTAAGTAAGTAGTGAGATGGACTTCACTAGCTTACTAGCATCGCCAATTCTAGATGGAGGTAATCCGATCAAGTGGTGTGTATGAATTTGATTTTTCTTAAAGATTAATAACTATTGAAAAATTTGGAAAAAGTATTAATTAATTAGACATTATCATTTCATATATATGATTTACATGTTTGTGCGATATCACGTTAGAAAATATTTTTTTTATGGTACACATCATGTATTATAAATCTTATATCACATTGGTACTAGCTTATCTCTCTGGATTTCCACACTACCACTATCTACTCATCTATGGAGGGCCATTCCCTGATGGGGGATTTTGTGGGGGAATGATGGCCCATGTTTGGTGTGAAAAATTACTCAAATGATTCTCTTCCTCCCCATAATAATACTTATTTGGAGACTACACTTGAGATTGTCATAAATAATAGAGTTCAAAAACTCATGCTTCATGGAGCCTTGTATGTTATATGTTGTATTGTATTTATTAATATTGAAACATTATCCCTAATGATATGTAATTATTTACTCATTTTACATTAACAATAGTGGTTGTATATTTGTACTAGCCATGGAAGGACATATGTAATTACTTACTATATTTAGTTATGTTGTGTTTCATATGATGATAGAGATAAGTGATAGATAGATGTTACATGCTTATTTTATAAGTTAGAGTGTTTTAATTGGAATACTAATTATATTCTCATGGTGAAATATAATAAAATAATACCTAATTTTTTTTAAATCACATTTTTCTAAGTAGATCTCAGTGGCGATGTTACATAAGTAGTCAAGTAGAGACATACATGCCCCAAAGCCTATAGGTCCTCATTTGGACATCCTATCTAAACCTCAAACCAACTCAAAAGAGTCTCACACATGGGGATTTAAATACAATGCAAATGAAAACAAAATATGAGCCCTTGAAAATATGTTCTAGGTCACTTACGAGGTTGTTGACAGAGTCAAAAAATCGAGTTGATAAGTTCTTAATATCATCTATAGGACTGTGTACAATACCTTGTATGAAAATGCAAGAGAAAAGTGACTTGAAAATGTCAAAAAGAGATCATCCACTCTGCATATTCAATGGAATGAGTTCCCTTTGATTTTAATATCTCCTAACATAATGGCAAGAGAGATAACTCAGGGTCTAAACACCTAACACAATCAACATCCTAAAAGGTCATCTACAGGCTTATTTAAGGCACCATTTCCATATTCAAGTTAAGAAAATAAAAAGAGTGGTGTTGAAAGGATATTGAATCCAATCAAGACTATGACCAAGGTTAAGTCCACTGAGGAAGCTACTAGTGTAGTATATGAAGTCTCAAACTCCAACACATAATAAGGTGAATCTAAAAGAACACCTATAGGCTACTAGTGAATTAAACTGACATTAAGCCTAGGAAAGAAGACAGAGTATGTGTGAAAGAGTTCTGAGTCAATTGATATTAAAAAATTCATGTACTATTAATGAGGTGAGTGATGTTGAATGAGAAGTAAATACTCCTTAAATAACCTACAACCATGGTAATTGAAACCTAAATCCAAGTACAAGAAGGGTAAGAACACAGTCAGCTATGTTGAAAACCATGAGGAGTTTTTAGGGACAAAAGGATGGGGTTTTGTTTATATATTCACTCATAAATATTATATATTTTTTTAACCTATGTCATAGACCTCTATTTTACCTAATTACCCTACATACACCTATAGTCAACACCTAATCTACACCTACAACCAGCTTGGAGGGAATCCTGTAGACAATGGATGTCAAGAGTACAAAGGTAAGGTTGAGGTTTTGTTAAATAGTTAATTAATTATAGTTTATAAACTTAACATAATATTGAAGAGGATTTGGGTAGGATACCTTTAAAAGAGATTCCTAGGGCACCAATAGTTCGTACAACATACAAACGTACAATAGTTAGTCAAAGAAAGTAGGTTAAAAGTGTGATAGTGATTAAGGTTTGAGTGTGATGATGGGAAATGGATGTTATAAATGAGGTTTAATGTACCTTATATAAGGATTGGAATATATTCCATTTTAGATATGTGTTCATGAGAACCACATCCCAAGGGGAAGAATACAGTCAAGACATAATTATCTAACATAGTCATCTAGTGACTTGAAGAGTTATATAAGTAAGGTGACATAAAATGTTACCCACCAATACTTTGATGCCTAAAAGTGGTGAGAGAAGATAGATATAGTCTAATTATTCCTACCTCCATTTTCATATAGTAGGATAATGAGAGAAACACTCATAACTGACCTCTAGGGTCAATAATGCATGCTTGCATACAAATCCTCGATGGTGAAACTCAGTGTTTGAGGACCAATTTGAGTGGTGAATGCTTATAAATAATCATGGATAACTTTAATAGATAATTTAATGCATGTTTCAGATCCATGTTTAATGAAAAGTTAAGTTTTGAGGTCTTAAGCCCAAAATAACCTTCCTAGGCTCTTCTCACACACATTGACCCAATCAGTCTTGAGGAAGATTGATGTTTGAAAGATCTATAGGTATGATCAGGATTTTAAATTTGGTAAATATGGTTATCATGAGTGTATTAATGTGTTCATGGTTCCTTTAAGGTCATACAATTAGTGAACATATCCACTATTTTGTCTCAAACTTGGCCCACTCCTTTGGCAAGGGGACGTCATGAGACTAAGAGAGCTTTTTGGACTCAAAGCATGAATCAAGTTTACAAACTTCATGGGAGGATATTAAAGAAACATAAAAACATAAAAAAAATTTCCATACACCTCTAGGTGGAAACAAACCTGAGGATTCATCCAAATTCCCTTGAGGGCTAGCAAGAAGGAGATAAACCTAAACCCCAAATACTCTGACTAGTACACTATGAACATACATAGGTGTGAATATAATTTCCAAGGTATGTACAATCACATGGGGGATTTTTTAAGCTATATGAAATTCTCCCAGTAATAACAACGAGTTTTGAGACCCAAAACTCTAATTAGACCCATTACATGCTCAAGAATGCTAAGCAAGCCACCCGAGCAGCAATTTTGCATACTCATACCATGTCTCACACTTTTCATGGGGAGCTAAGACATTTGGGATAGATGATAAGGTAAATCATGAAGGTTTTACAAATTAAATGAGGTCAGTTGGCATCTATTCTTTATGAATAATTGTTAAGACCCCAAACAGGGCTTAAACCTCTCTTAAACCCTGATTGTGACCAGTCAAGAAAAAGACCTCAAATGCATATCTAATGAAATTTTTATCCTAAAACATCTTTTATATTTTTTAATAATCCAAGGAGTTTATGAACATGTACTTTTATGTTGATGCCACTTGTACAGATTTCCATAAATGCCCTATTTTTGTATGTTTTTGGTGTTTTTAGGTGTTTTGAGAAGGGAAGAACTTCCCAATCATTGGATGATGTCATTTGGGATGTATCCTATCTGTCCAATCCAAAAAAAATTCATAGGAGATTATGGAGGTGACCAAAATAGGCTTGTTTTCTAAGGTAGTCTCAAACAGGCTCAAAATAAGGCTAGGTGGCAAGGTATTTTCTTGGTTTGCATACTTACACAGGGTCTCAGGACCCCAAATTTGACATGGAGGTTGGGGGTATCCTGTACAAAGGTAATCACACACTTTTGGTTATTTTAACATGTGTGGGATATCTTAGGAGAATTATTTCTATTTTTTAGGCTTAAGAGGGCTAATTAGGCCTAATTTGGGAAAGAGAATGAGCTGGAAAGTACACTTACACTTAGAATATGATCATGAAATTTTCTATGGAGATGTAAATGGATAGATGTTATCTAAAACTATGCTATTTTTACATTTTAATCTCTATATTCTTCCAGACAAGGAGCTTTACTTATTTGGAGGGCTATAAGGATTTGAGAAGAAATTCAAGGTTTTGGTACAAAATCAAGTCTTTTTGAGTGTTTGGTGTCTTAAAATGTATTATTATAGGTATATTATGATTTTTTGAGACCATATATGGAATAAATTTTCAGTCTTGAGTAAAAACACAAATTTTCCCTTCTACGCCATATTGAAGATGAGCTTTTTAGGGGCTCAATACACTAAATTGATGCATAAGAGCTATTCAATAAGTTTTGTAAATTTCATTCTTACCTTCCACACTACTATCAAGTTTTAATAAGTCAATTAAAGTATGGAAGAAGGTTTAAAAGTTAGAAAATGTCTCAAAGAATCTAAAAAAAGCTTTCCTTCCTTCCAACACCTAGGATATTGAAAAGGTCAAACATGCACTCAAAGAGTTTATAACAACCCAAGAGTGATGGAGGGACCTCATAAATCATGGGATAAAGTTTCAAAGGAGATATTAATGAATAATTTACTAAGTCTTTAAGACCTATTTTCATGGAAATGACTTCTTGACCAAGGATATAGGAGTATGCAAGTAAAAATCTAGGATGTTGTAAGGGTCAAAGACCATAAATGAATGCTCAAGACTCCTTCAAAATTCAAGACATATCTAAACATGAACCTATAAGACATTTTAAAAAGTGAAAAAGAAATAATCAAGATATAATATGTTGGAATTAAGGAAGACTAAATAAAGGTTGTATTTCATTTTGTCTCTCTCTCTCTCTCTCTCTCTCTCTCTCTCTCTCTCTCTCTCTCTCTCTCTCTCTCTCTCTCTCTCTCTCTCTCTCTCTCTCTCTCTATGTAAACATATGTTTGTAATTTTAGAAAATCCTTAACCTAAGTTGTAGTAAGGCCATGCTCATAAAAAAACTTTTGATTGTCTATTTTAAATGAATAAGATTGAATTCATGCCTCCTCAAAGCTTGTGTTTAGTGTATTGTCATGCTTAGTTGATAGATGATAGTGATAGTACATGATTCCTCTCATCTTGTCCTTTCTTATTTATCAATTTATAGGTGTTATCTCATCCTTATAGGTTTCATATTATGCTCTCATCATCTTTTATGTTTGGCAAATGTAAGCTCACTTTAGTGTCCTTGAGAGACCTATTGAACAGATTGCCTTAGATCATCCATCAAATTGAGCATCTATGTGAAACATTGATGTATAGATCTCTCTTTTACGAAGTGAAATCAGGTTTATGTTCTTATTCAACCTTCATAGTACATATTAAACAAGTTGAGTTCATATTTTGGTTTATCACCCTAGTTAGATAGTTTTTCCTTTTAGTTTACCTTCTTCTCTTTTCCATTATAAGATCATAGTGTAGAGTAGAGATCCTAATTGATACATCAAGGGGAGTCTCCATGTTACTTCAGACTATGAAGGCCTAAGACTACCTTCACAAGGGTGAAATTTTAGTAGTCAATAGTTTTTTCCATGCCTAGTGGGACACATTGGTGCTGCTATTGGTGAAATTATAGTTGTAAAAATGTTCTTCATGAAGTATTTGGTGACTCCAAGATTAATCAAAAACTTATAATAATCCAAACATAATTTCCAAGTAAGTGTATCTTTATTTCACTATATTTATGTTATTTTTATGTTTGTTTATGAGGAAAATTCTTATGCTAAACTTCTTTATCATCCTTATAATGAGTTATACCAAACTGGTCATGATCCATATGAGCCTTATCATGATCTATGTGAACCTCTTTGTGAGCCTAATCAACCTTACCAAGAGTATTATCAACTCTATGATCAATCTTGTCAATAGTATGCTTATGCATATCAACTTTATGGTGACCCTTATCAGACTCACTATGACCCTAACTATATGCCTTAAAAACCTTATCAAGACTTGCAATAGTCATATTCACTTCCTCCTACTCCATATCCAACTTAGAATCATATTTCCCCTACCTTATCCTTATTGTCATTCAATCTAAATATGCTAAAGTCTAAAGGGGTGATCAGACTGTGGGATATAGAGTTTGATATGATTCATTTTCACCTCATAGAGAAGATGAGGAAAATAGTACATATGTTGAAAAGTAGGTGGGTAATATTTGGAGAGGAGAATCAATATGTCATAACCCATGAATTGCAAAAATGAGAACCATGATCCAATGGTGGATAGTCAGGTTAGTGAGATGGGAGAATCAAGAGCTCCAACACAAATAACCTCAACCATCTCTTCCTAGCCCTAGTCAAACTTATTTTATCCTAAGTTTCCTTCTAGATACACCCACCCTTCCTCATGAAAATAAGCTTATTCCATCTTGGAGGCCTTCTTGAGCTATGTGACTCCCAATTATGGCATGCCAAGTTTTATGGATGAATATCCTCCCATCTCTCTTCAAGAATCCTTCTCTTTACCATATCAGCCCTCTTATGCTCCTTGATCTCATGAAGTCATTGAATATTCTCAAATAGAGCCTCTAAGGGAGTCAATTCAACCTCCAAGTAAACCTACTACTTTAGAAGTCCTACATTGGAACCAAATAGTCAAGTCTTGGGAGAAATAGGAGGAGGTGAGTGTTATAGAGTTTAATCCCAAAGAAAACCATGTGCCTATAGTTATTCCCTTATAGAAGGTAATTTATGAAAACATCCATAAGAAGGAAGACCTGATTGTTGAAGAGGATAAAATTTAGGTTACGTATGAAATTGAGGAAGTGAATCATAGGAGCGAGGAAGGAAATGGTGAGGTAGAAAACCAAGCAGTCATAGGACAAATCAACTTACTCTCTCTCCAAGTATTCCTACAAGATTATTCCATTCCCAAGACCTCAAATTAAAAAAGTATCCCCTTGACTCCCAAACAAACTCATGAACATATTCATTGCCCTCCCACAATCTCCCTTCTTGAAGAGGATCCTATTCTATGGAGGATAAATGAATAAGTTAAACCTACAAGTCATTTTCAAGGAGAGTGTGGTGAAGATGAGGAAAGTGGGCATGTAGAAGAAATATTTATTGGTACTCCCCTTGGTGAGAGCAAAGACATTTTATATTTCAAACTACATGAAGAAGTTGTAGCAAAAGATGAAGGAGATGTTGACTTATTTCAAGAGCTTCCTTTTGATATGATTGAACATGAAGAAGATAAGGTAAATCCTTTATTTTATCTCCTTTTTACCAACCAAGAGCATAGTGTAGATTTGTTTGAATCTTTGAAATCATGTTACTCACTTCTCCCAAGCGATTATGAGTTGAGTAAGGAAATAGGAGGTAGTTTTGGTGAGCCAATAAATAAGATAGAGATTGAAAATATTACAAATTTTCCTTTTTAAGAGGCAACCTCATAATATGATGATTTGTTTAAGATACTCAACATGGGTTGTCATCCTCTCTCTCCCTTTGTAGTCCTCGGTGTACTCTTGGAACATAGCGAGGATCTCTTTTAGCCATAATTTATCAAAGAAAAATAAACTCTCTCTTGTGGAGAAAATTATGGACATGTTAAAATTCATCAATAGGATACTAAGGTTGAGGTAGGCTACTTGAATTAGTCATACGACGTTCAATATGTAGTAAGTCTTACAAACTAATATCTAGCCATCTTGGAGACCACTATCAAAGAAGAACAACAACATAAGGTAGAGAGTGAATAAGACTAGCATACGTTCATTAGATATCTTTTTGATGATGTATATATATTAAAATACATGTCAAATGTGTTATCAATTGAGAATAAGGCTCATCCAAGTAAGAAGTCAATCAAATGTGATTTCATACACCATTGCATACCTCATGAAGTAAGTGATCCAAAAAACTTCCATTTTGATCCTAGAGGAGGATTATTTGAAGGTTAGTTGTAGTCTATTTAGCTTTCCTCCAAGTTATTTCAAGCACATTAATTTTCTTACATTTTTTTTCAATAAGTGCTTTTTATCACATGTATTTTGTTAGCTTAGTTTCCTTATTTTGTTGTGTTTTCTTTCTTATCTTTGAGGAGCAAGAAGTTATCTTATCTTGAGTCAAGAGTTATGGTCATTGGTAAAAATATAATCATGATTTTTTCAAAGTGTAAGAGTGATATTATGGGTCCAAAAGAGATGTCAGTGGTCTAGTTCTCAATTAGAGCAGTCATACTTCCAAGTAAAGTCACCAAAATGTTGATAATTTTGACCTCACAGGTTAAATTTCCACCCCTACCACTTTAAAATTTTCTTTCTAGGACATGGTGTACTTATTCAAGAATAAAAATATCCAACTGGTACATTTTAAATCTGTTTCATTAGACTTCTCAAGTGATTTTGGTAGTTTTAGTGCCAAAAGGCCTATTTTAAAGCCATCCATATAATTATTCAAGGTAAAAATGATATTTAGGAATATTAAATACCTTATTTGTCCATGAAAAGTTCAAAAAAATTATTTTTCAGAGGTTTTAAGTCTCAAAATGAAGAAAACCAATTTATCTCTCATATCAATCTCCTTGACAGCTCTAAAAGGGCAGTTTTCAAGTGTTCAGTATAGAGAGAGGAGAGAGAGAGTTAGTAGATGAAACTATGTAAATTATTATGGGTCCTATTAAGATTTAAATTATTTTATTTTTTTGTATATTTATAGCTTCTTATTTATGAACAATCATTAAGAGTGATAGTAGGTCACTATGGCCTATCCATTTGAGAGGGGTCTATTCTTGCACCTGTTTATCCACTTTAGAAATTTATGGAAAAGAATTATTTTTAATGTGGTTTTTATAGGTATTTTATCTATTTTAAATTTTTTTTAATCATTTAAATTATCTCCATGAATTACCTTCACTTGTAGGAATAATGTCTTGGTGTATAAGTTGTTCTAGTGGTTTTTGCTGCAAGTCTCTATTTTATCTTCATGAAACTAGTGATATATCATGTTTTAATTTTATGATACCTTATTTCACAATTATAATCATGATAAATATGATTATTGGAGTCCAAACACACACTTTTAATGAGGATCACATCTGTTTTTTTACTTATAAGTTTGTACGAATTGTAGGGTGTTTGGAACATGACCACTGATCATAGAAAGACCTAAAAAACCTATCCATGCATTCTATAATATTGAATACCTAAATTAAATCATAAAATTTTATAAACTAACTAGAATTATATAATTCATAACTCACATGCCTCATGCATAAGAGGACGGTATGCAGCTCATATAGGATTGCAAGGTGAGTTGAGGGTGACTTGATTCTAGTCACAAGCTTTGTGGACCATTGAGGAATGATAATGAGAGTATATAGTGATTTAAAAATTATGAGAGGTTTAGGAACTCAAATAATGGCTCTTGATATCCATAATTAATCAAGTAGAGACTTACAGGCCCTAAAGCTTGTAGGTCCTCATTTGGACATCCTATATAAAACTCAAACCAACTCAAAAAAGTCTCACAAATGGGGATTCAAATATAATACAATACAAATATAATACAAATGCAAAAGGAATATGATCCCTTGAAAACATGTTTTAGGTCACTTACAAGGTGGTTGATAGAGTCAATAAACTAAGTTGAAAAGTTCTTACCATCATCTACAAGACTGTGTACAACACCGTATATGAAAAGGTAGGATAAAAGTGACTTGACAATGTCAAAAGGAGATCATCCACTCTGCATATTCAATGGAATGAGTTTCATTTGAGTTGGATATCCCATAACATAATTAAAATATATATAATTCAAGGTCTAAACACCTAACACAATCAACATCCTAAAAGGTCATCTACATGCCTATTTGAGGCACCATTTCCATCTTCAAGTCATGAAAAGAACAAGAAAGGTGTTGAAAGGCTCTTTAATCCAATCAAGACTATGACCAAGGTCAATTAAATTAAGGAGGATAATGTTGTATTCATTGAGGTATCTACTGGATTAGTAAATTAAGTCTCAAACTCCAACACATAGTAAGGTGAATCTAAAAGAGCACCTATAGGTTGCTAGTGAATTAAAGTGACATTAAGCCTAAGAAAGAAGACAAAGTATGTGTGAAAGAGTTTTGAGATAATTGATATTAAAAAAAACATAATGGAATATTAAGGATGTGATTTATGTTTAAGGATAATTCAAGACTCCATAAAGAACTTACAACCATGGTAATTGAAACCTATAACCAAGTACAAGCAGGGTAAGAACACAGTTAGTTGTGTTGCAAACCATGAGGAGTTTGTACAAAAAAAAGGAGGGGTTTTTATTTTCATATGAATTATTAAATATGATATATTTTATTAACCCATAAAAAACATATATTTTACCTAATTCCCCTACATACACCTACAATCAACACCTAATCTACACCTACAACCAGCTTGTAGGGATTCAACAAGAATCTTATAAATAATGGGTGTCAATAGTACAAAGGTAAGGTTGAGGTTTTGTTAAATATTTAATTCATTAAATTTGATAAATTTAATATAATATCAAATATTATTTTTTTATGAGACCTCTAAAAAGTATTCATAGGACAAAAACAGTCTGTACAACGTACAAACCTATAACAGTCAGTCAAAGTGAAGAGGTTAAAACTATGACAATGATTAAGGTTTGAGTGTGATGATGGGAAATGGATGTTATAAATGAGGTTTAAGGGCCATTTGATAATGATTTTAATATATTACATTTGAGATATATGTTCATGAGAACCATATCCCAAGGGGAAGAATACAGTCAAGACACACAATTATCTAACACAATCATCTAGTAACTTGAAGAGTTTTATAAGCAAGGTGATAGAATATGTTACCCACCAATAATTTTATGCCTAAAATTGGTGAGATAATATATATATAGTCCTATTATACCTACATCAAGTTTCATATAGTAGGATAATGAGATAAACACTTATAACTGATCTCTAGGGTCAACAAAGCTTGCTTACATACATACCCTCAATGGTGAAACTTAGTGTTTAGGACCTATTTGAGTGGTGAATGATTATATAGAATAATCATGGATAAATTTAATAGATAATTTAATACATTTTTTAGATCCATGTCTAATGAAAAGATAATTTTTGAGGTCTTAACCCTAAGATAACCTTCCTAGGCTCTTCTCACATAGGTAGACCCAGTTAGTCTTTGGAAGATTGATGTTTGAGAGCTCTATAGGTGTGATAAAGATTTTAAATTTGGTATAGATGGTTATAATTAATGGATTAATGTTTTAATTATTCCATAAATTTCATATAATTAGTGGAAATATCCACTATTTTATCTTAGACTTGGTACACTCCTTAAGCAAGGGGGAGTCATGAGACTAAGAGAGCTTTTTGGAATCAAAGCATGAAAAAAGTTTAAAAAACTCATGAGGGGATATTAAGGAAACATGAAAACATTAAAAAGGTTTCCATACACCTTCATGTGGAAAAAAACCTCATGATTCATCCAAATTCCCTTGAGGGCTAGTAAGAAGGAGACAAGATTAAACCCCAAATACCCTGACCAGTACACTATGAACATACAGAGGAGTGAATATCATTGCCAAGGTACGTAGAATAATGTGGAGGATTTTTTTTAAGGTTTATGAACTCCTCCCAATAGTAATAATGAGTTTTGAGACCCAAAACTCTAATTAGACCCTTATCACACTCAAGAACGCTAAGCAAACCACCTAAGGAGAAACTTTGCATACTCATACCAATTCTCACACTTTGAATGGGGAGATTATACATTTGGGATAGCTGAAGAGGTAAGTAAGGAATTTTTTCCAAGTGGAATGAGGCTAGTTAGACATATTTTCTTTGTGAACAATCGTTAAGACCCCAAACATGTCTTAAACCTTGATAGTGACCAGTCATGGAAAAAAGACCTAAAATGCATATCTAATGACATATTTTGATCCTAAAAATTATTTTATGTTTTGGAGGACTCAAAAGGGGTTTTGAAAATGTACTTTTATGCTAATGTCACTTGTATGTATTTTCATAAATGCCCTATTTTTTCTTGTTTTTGGTAATTTCTAGGTGTTGTGAGAAGGGGAGAACTTACCAATCAATGGATGATGTCATTTAGGATGTATCATAGATATAAAATCCAAAAAAAATTCATATGATATTTTTGAGCTGACGAAAATAGTCTCATTTGCCAAGGTAGTCCCAAACAAGTTCAAAATAAGGTTAGGTGGCAAGGTGATTTCTTGGTTTACATACTTCCATATGGTATCAGGACCCAAAAATTCACATGGAGATTTTTGGTAGCCTATGGAAATTTAATCACATGCTTTTATGTGGTTTCACATGTGTGGGAGTTCTCAGGAGCAAGATTTCTACTTTCTAGGCCTAGGAGGGTTAATTAGGCCTAATTTGGGAAAGAGATTGTGTTGGAAAGTACACTTACACTCAGAATTTTATCATGAAATTTTGTGTTGAGATGAAAGGGGATAAAGGGTATCTAAAAATATTCTCAATTTTTCATATTATTCTAAATAAGGAGCTTTACATGTTTGGAGGGCTACAAGAATTTGAGAAGAAATTCAAGGTTTTGGTACCAAATCAAGTCTTTTTGAGTGTTTAGTGTCTTAAAATATATTTTTATAGGTATTTTATGTTGTTGGGAGACCATCCATGGAATAAATTTTTAGTCTTGAGGAAAAAATCAACTTTTCCTTTCTATGCCATGTTGAAGATGAGCTTCCAATGGGTCAAAACACTAAATTGATGCATAAGAGCTCTTCAGTAAGCTTTCTAAAGTTCCTTATTAATTTACACACTAATATAAAGTTTTAATAAGTAAATTCAAGTATATAATAATTTTTTAAAGTTGTAAATGTTCTCAAAGACTACAAAAATAGCCTTCCTTTCTTCCAACACCTAAGATGTTGAAAAGGTCAAACTTTCACTCAAAGAGCTTCTAAGAACCCAAGAATGATGGAGATACCTCATAAATAATTGGATAAGTTTTCAAAGAAGAGATTAATGAATACTTTACTAATCCTTTAAGGCCCATTTTAAAGGAAATGACCTCTTGACCAAGGATATAGGATTATGTAAGCAAAAATCTAAGATGTTGTATGGGTCAAGGACCAGAAATAAATACTAAAGACTCCTTCAACCTTCAAGACATATCTCAAAATGAGCCTCTACTCCATTTTACAAAGGTGGAAAAGAGATAATCAATATACACTATGCTGGAAAAGAAAGACATACCAAATATGGTTAATCTGGTTCCAAATAAGTCAACTAAAAAGTGTTCTTCATATATAGAACCTTTGATTATTAGTCTTCATATTAATTGCAAGAAATGTACCAAGGTTGAGATTGTATATTTTAATGATGAAAATATATGCATCATGACACTTATTTAACATCTTGGGTATGAAATTCAACACTTGGGTAATATTACTAAGCCTCAATGATGCCTTGGATCCATTGAACTTTGTTATCTTTCACATTGACCCTAATTTGGATCAAAATAATGAAAAATTAGGAAACTCATGGATCAGAGCAATGGGGGAAACATTGGGTAAAGACCATGACTATGTCACATTTGAGCATGCAATTGAAATGTTTACAATTTTGAGAGAGGAAAAATTTATAGAGAAAAAATAGGCAAAGGAAAATTATTCTTCAATTAACATTCCAACAAAGATAACTATTGCTATCACAACAAATGCACATGATACAACACATATGGCAAAGAAAAAGAAATTAAAAATTTAAATACCATATTATGGTGTAGTTGGTTTTACATATATAGATACAAAAGATGATAAGCGTGACAAACCATAATTTTAAGAGCAAGAAGATAGTTATGATCCTGATTATGTAGAAGATTGGTATGATACTTTCAATAGCACATGACTTGACATAAGCATCCCATTCTAATTGGTGTCTTAATATTAAATTCTGAAGGTGATTACATATGTTATGCAAAAACTCCATGGGAATATCTTGGAGACCAAGTTATTAGTTTACACTTTCAATTTCAAATATTCCAAATAAAATTAAAAACTTTCAAATAATCAAATAAGTAAAACTTTATTGTACATAACTTCTTGATTATTCCATCTTATTTTTCTTCTAATTTTTTCACATGTGATTTGTTTGATGAATTCTTCTAATCCCTTGGCTTTCATTTATTTTTTTGGCTTCTTAGCATTTTTTTTCACTTTCCAGATCTGAATAGTCTGACACAGTGATCTATACTACCTTTTTTTCCATTTTTCTTGTTGTTTTCATAGTTTTAACTAAGTAAATTGCATTTTATGTCAAGGATAATATTTGCCAATATTGGATAAAACCAAAAGACACTGCTACCCTAAACTGGTTGATCCTGACGTGTACCATTTTTCACATTCAAATCAGAAATTGAGCACATAGAGACTTTATACATCTAATTATTGATATTTCACTCAATTTTAGTATACAAAACATTAATTAGGCAAAAGATTTTGTTTCCTATGCTATATTTATCATACATGTGCATTACATACTTTGAAAAAATGTGCATTTGATGAGATGAGGAAGTACAATCATTCCTCTACATATTTATTCAAATTTATACATGTGTTTCAAAGTTACAATTCACATAGACAATGGGGCATCTTGATCATACATGGCCATTCCATCATTTTCAATGTATACTTTACTTTGACACATGTTATAGGTTGTTAAAATCCCTCCCATTTATTCTAATTTCAAACCCATGGTTTAATTATTAGTCTTTTTGTTTTAGTTCTAAAATTTGAAATTTACAAATATATTCAAATATTACAAACATATAGAACATTCAAAATATCTAAAATTAGGAACTAAGCATAATTAGAAATTTAATTTACTTTATTTCCATTTTTTATTTATATTATGATAAGTAGATAGTATACTTTTTTATATCACACATGCATTTCATTGGTATTCATGAATGTTATGCAGAACATACAAATTTTACATGGACTAAGATGTTGGACTTGCCTCTACCCAGTAGCCTTGCTAAACTAGGGGCATCTTTTTCATAGGTTATAGTATTTATAGGGGTTACCATTATAATAATACTATACTATTGAGATATATACTTGTTACAAATGTCTCGCCAATATTTGGAAAGATGTTCTCCATACTTACAAGGTTATCAAATTGGCCAAATTGCATAATTATATGATTCAAATACATATTTGTGGCATAATTCTATACATTGGTACCATTTTTATACATAGTTTTAACATGATACATATCTAAAATACATATGCTATGAAATGTGTACCTAATATTTCAAAATCAAATTAGTTTCATATTTAAAACACTTTTAGGGACTATGACTACCCACTAGGCTGGACTTTTATAAACTATATTGAGTTAATCTACTACAATAGGTGGTTTAATTTTTGGTATGGTTGAGATGATTAAATCACTCAAATGTTTCCAAGATTTTAAGTTGGAGTTTATTGTATCATCTAGCCTCACCAATTTGATAGTGTGAGTTTAATTGGTTCACTCGCACTCACCTAGTTAAAAGTATGATTGGATTACATGGTTGAGCTAGTCGCAACTACCAGGTGGTAAATTAATCTTTCCTCTAAGGTTGGAGGCATGATCCATCCCCCCCCCCCCCTCTCTCTCTCTCTCTCATTATATATATGCACTTTATAAATTTATATTCATCATAATCACAATTTTAGTGTTTCATAATGATACATATTTTAAATCAAGTTATTAGTAGGAAAGATGGCTGCATCGATACATAGGTGTACTCCAAAACCTTGCTCTTTCAATCTAAAATCATTTCAATAATTTCAATTTTAGATTATATGTATTTATTATAGACTATAACATGCTCTTAGTTGCAGGTCATTCACCATCAAAGCACTCAATTTATACTAAATCAAAGACAACATGTGTTATACACACCCAAGTATGTATTCCTTTCCTTTAAACTAGTAATTTAATTACCAAATTGGTGGGGGGGGGATGTATACACTATTTATGAGTTATATAACACCTCAGTATGTTACATTTGGAAAACTTAGACCTTAGTTTTTCCTCTCAATTCTAGACCTTTTCTACTTCCACAAGTATCATATTTTCTCTCTTGTGCCCCTTGGCATATTTATTAGTCTGATCATTATTATATTAATGACTTGAGCCTTTTATATTTCCCAGAATGTTTAGAACCTACTTATCTTATGTCTCTGTAAGTTCTAAGCATGTACTTATTTTCCTAATCCCTGAACACTTGTATCTCAGATAGAAACCTATGTTGACATAGGTGTCCTACTCCAATAAAATTGTCTATTGCCTTAAAGTCATTTGATTTTCATATGAAACATATCTTAATGGTCAGCCTTAGTGATTTAATGCAAGTTATTATCCAAAGGATTGGTATAAATACAAGGTCAACCGTCATTCATTCCTCACCTAGCATAAACCAAGCTAACTTATCAAAAGCATTAAATCAAGAATTTAATAGAGCAAAGCTTTCATATTTTATCCTATTCTCATATTAGTCATATGAACAATGCATACACAAGTCTAAATTACTGAAGGAGTATCCCAAGAGCTATATTTTTCAAGTTACAAGCTAGGTCATTGTTGTACTTTCTTATCACACATTATATGATTCACACACAAGCCAATAGGTAGGTGATAACTACATAAGTTTGAGGCCCTATTTATATTATTGGATATTTAGGTAGTGATGATTGACATAGGGGTATTTAGGGTAGCTCAATGCCATATGCCCACTAACCAATTTCTTACCACAACCACTATGAAGAGGAAGAACTAGGGTTTTTCTATTTAACAAGGAGTGATAGTCCATGACATAGATCTAAATGCACTAGAGTGAAGGTGATGAAAAATTTAGAAACATCTAGGTGGTCACATCCTATTTCAGTAGGTATTCCATATAGGACACTTTCTTCTAACCCATACATTTATGTCGAAGTAACCATCCCAAGCTAACGTAACTATCCACGGATATAGAGGAACTTAATCCAAAATTTGATGATTATTCCAAAATATTATTCCAGTTTATTTCCTACATGTTTTAGATCTAGATCTATATTAGCATCAAAACTAGATAAGTACTTGTTTTCATTATCATTACAATATCTAGCATAGTTTTACTTTCCATTTTTAACATATCTTAGCATATTAAATTCAATATGTGATCTATCAAAGTTTTATAATTAATTGTCCTATTATAGAGATAGTTTATCATCCTTGTGCCTTAGGCTATCTCTATCCCCTTCAACCCAAAATTCCCTAATCTATATTTTTAGGTTTAAATAATTTGAAGAAAGGCATATGTAGATAAGTTTAAGGAAGATATTATATTTGACACTCAAGGATATTAGTAAATTTCCTTTGACTAAGCTCTAGAGTGTTAATAAAAAAGATGGATCTTTTGTTCAAGTTGATGCATTGACTTATAATATTTGTATAATAATGGAGGAGGATATTGATGATCTTATCCTATTTTATCAAGGAATTCCCTATCAAAAAATTATCATCAACAAAGTGATGGTGTGTAATGGTGTCCATATTGGGAACTATGTAAATCCCCTTCAATGAGCTATTGGCCCTAGCTTCTTAAATAATTCTTCTCAAGGTTTTTGTTAATATGATAAAAAGGTAAGGATACATTAAATCTCCTTTCCTCAACTCTCTCTATACTAAAAAAAATCCTTCAGTGACCCATTGATAATAAATTAAAATTTAGGAGTAGTAATACATGAAGTTATAATTTTCTTAAATTAGGGTAGAAGCCTAGTCTTTCAAGAATATTTTTCAATAAACACCATAGAACCCTATTATAATCCTTGTTCATGTCAATCTTAAAAAACATGCCTACCCTTTTATATTTATCAATAAAGTGTAAGGCATCATGAACTAGTATTATATTATTTGTAATCTTCCGTCCAAAAAAAACACTCCTTGATGGCCGAAAATGATTTTGGGAAAAAAAACTTGGAGTCTCAAAGCCATGGTCTTAGAGAAAAATTTATAGATAGTATTACATGGACTAATGTGTATAAATTCATTTAAGGTTATTTCCCTTACCTTATTTTTATTAAGAACCATCAATGTATTTTCAATTTTTTTAATAATTCTGCAAGTTTGAAAAAAATTAGACACCACTACCACCACATCCATTTGAATAATATCCCAAAACTACTTGAATAAAATTGGAGGGAAACCATCTACTCTAGGGGATTTATCCATTCCATAGAAAATAAAACAAACTCAACTTCTTCTAGAGTTGTAAGGCTAATATGTTTGACATTATCTTCATGATTTATGACATTAGGAAACAAGTTTAAGAAAGCTTCTTCCTTTACCGGGTTAGGATGGGTTATACTTGATATAAGGTTTATGAACATTCTTGTGTATGATAGTTGAAATATGAAAAAATTAACAATCTCCATTGGACTCTTTCATCCAAAGGCTCCTAGACTTTTACCTCCAAAATGTTTCCTCCTTAGCCTCAGTTACTAATTAAAACTTTCACTTTCATGAGCATGTCTTGATCCTAACCATTATTTTGTACTTCTTCTTCTAAAGTCAACAATTCATCAAAAATATCTCTTCTACTTAAAAATATTTCTAAAGATTTATTTATTGCATTTATTTGACTTACTATTAATATGATTTAGTTTACATGTTATTCTGAACATATCTGATCTTTTAAAATTTTTGATCCACCATTCCTTAATATTTTATTTAAGATGTGGATGATGAAGCCAAAAATTTTGGAACTTGAAAGGATGATTCCTTTCTATGTTATCCCTATGCATATGGAAAATAATCAAATTTTGATATGACCCTATTCTTAGGAGAGTTAATAAGTTAAAATCAAGGTTGAATAAATAGTCTCCTAATAATAATAATCTTTCTAATCTAACCTATATTAACTTTTCCCCAATTAGTCTATTGGTCAAAGTAAATCTGGAGCCATTGAGATCTAAGTCCACCATCCCATTATTTGAGATGAAGTTAATTAAATACCCCATACTATCCATGAATTTTTTGGATCCTCCCATATTTTATGAATAATAAATAGAATAATTGAAATTCTAAGCAATCATCCACTTCCATTTACCACAAGTATTCTTGAAATTAACTAGATCCATCCATATATTTCTTCTTCTAGTCATTGTGTTAGGAACATAGATATTATAGATAATCCAATTCATATTTTCCTCTTTTTTGGTAAATTAAATTTCTAGGTAGTTCCTATTTTTTAGGACTTCACCCTCCAACAATTGAGGATTCCAAAACACCTCCAAACCTCCAAAGGCATCTATAACACTAACACCTACATAGTTGGACTTCCTCAACACTCTTTCCTATACTTGTGTAAGATTATGTTTATACATTTTTATTTATATTAAAATAAAAATAATTGGGTCATGATTCTTCCTAAGTCCACTGACTAATCTATGCTTGTTTGGGTTATTGAACCCTTTAACATTCCAAGAGATAACTTCCATTTTTTATGTTTATAAGGAAACCTACTAACCTGTAAAGTTCTTTGGGTTCCATTAGCTAGTTCTTTGTTTATTTCCTTGAGTCTAGATTCTTGTCCCATGGGTAATTAAAATTTTTATTAACAATTCCCATGTTTTCTTTATTTTTCATGATTCTAGTATTCCTTAATGTGGAAGACTGATCTAAACTATGCAATTTAGCCTCAAGGTTATTAGGTTGAGATCATGATAAAGGGACTATATCATTTTCCTTATCACCTTAATCTTCCTTTCCCCACTTTCAGAGTATTTACCCCCATTTAGGTCATTCTATCTAAAAATTCTCCTTCATCCTCAACAACTCTCCTAGTCCAAGAATCCTTAGAGCACATTTTCTCCTCTTATATTTCTCCTTATTCTTATCTAGGATATTATTCCTTTTATGATTGTGCCTTCATAACTGGTGGAGTCCTTGAAGCCTCACCCATATCATCCTCCTAGATATTATTTTCCTCTTGAATGTGCTTAGTTTCTACTCTATTTTGGTAATCTAGGTTCTTTTCCTCCATAATGTGTTTATTTTCATTATCCAAGTTTTATTTTTTACTCCATAGTTGTCTTTCAATCTTATTATTTGGGCATGATTTAGGCTCATGTCCTAAATTTTTGCACTTAGATAAAAAATCAATTGATATTTCATATTTAATTTCTTATTTCCAATTCCTGTATTTTGATTTTAACATTATTGAGGTTGAATAAACTTTTTCTAATAGGACATAGACATAAAATCTTGCCAAAAAAAATCTCTTCTTTGACTTACTCACCACATATAGGACTATTAGTTAAACTATAACTTTAGTTATCCCTATTATAATGTATTCTTCCCAAAGTTTCATTGGTAATTCATTATTCATTATTAAGATTGAACCCATGTTTCCATTTTTTAATAGAATAATTTGTTGTCCAAAGAAACCAGGGTCCTTCCAGCATTGTCTTGGTATAATATTTTGGGTTTGAGAATATTATAATAAAAAATCCTTTAGGCATAGTTGTGATATCCATATAGAATTTTGGTCTCCACTTCTATTTTTAGATACTAAAATCTATTTTTATATGATAAACTAGTCTTGTACACTTGACAAATATCACACATGACTCAACCATTTAGTTCATAAACTTCCCATTACCAAAAGGCTCATGTTCACAATCTCACCATGCCTAAATCATTATCGTATAGTCTGACCCTGATATTATGATTACCTAAATTACCTGTAGGCCACATCCTACTTAAAACTGTATTTATATCATACTCTAGTAGTTACAGATCTTTAAAAAAAATTATCCTTCTAGACATTACCATCCAGTCTAGGACATTAACATCAAAGCTAGTGTCCCAGATTCTATACTGGTGTCAGAGCCTTAAAATTAATCAAATTTTAAAATATTTAGACATGTATGGATCAACATATTATATTAATTAACCCTCTTATGAGATAGTTGCAAAAGGAATGGTATAAATACCAAATAAAAGGTCATTCATTATAACCTAAAAATCACCAAGCAAATACCTATCAAGCTCACACTTAATCATTTTCAAAATTTAGTTCTACTATCCTATTCTTCCATATTTTCAATTTTTTCATAAAATAAGTCTTATTATAGATATGAATCATTATAAGACTATCCCATAAGAAGTATTTGTCAAGTTATAAGCTAGATAAATATGCACTCGTATATAACATATAATGCAACTGTTCACACACAAGGCCACACAAGGGGAGAATTACATTGGTATAAGGACCTCTTAAAAATATATGGTTACATAGGAAGTGATCATTTATAGAAGAGTCTTTGAGGTTAGTTCAAATTCACTTGATCCCAATAACCCTTATTTTACAAGGTGACATGCCAATATTGGAGGAACTAGGGTTTTGAGCTACATACTTATGAAAATTTATATTTCATGATAACACCATTAATTACGTTATGACAGATGATTATAGGTGTCTCAAAAAAAGAGATAATATTTTTTTTAGAATGAGACATCAGCTCTGTAACCCAATGGAGAAGGCTTGGTTCACATGTATAAATCTATTCACATGATTGCTAATGATAGTGACTCATAAAATAATGCTTGACCTTTGTTTACTTAAAATCAAATATTATTATCAAGTTTGTAAGAAGTGATTGTGGTACCCCAAGAGGAATTTTTTATCACAAAAATATGTGCAACATATTGAGGCCTTCAAGTAGATCATTACGATGAAATAAAATAGCAACTGAGGTTGATATGAAGTTGGTAACTCTATCATTATTTTGACCTGCAAGAAAATTAGATCTATATTTGTCATCAGGTAAGTTAGAATCAATTAACAGGATCAAAGTGAATTTATATCAAATAGCTAGTGATTTTATCTCAAGGTTGAGAATATCATCATGAAGTCAAAATAGTTTAGATTCATGAATAATGAATTTCAACTCAATGTATATCATAACTTGGTTTTTGATTTGCTATGAAGATACAAATATAGTTTCATCATGTTAATTGGCATTCAGTTCCTCAAATTGGTCTATTGAAGTTCATTAAGTTTATCAATGTTAGTTTCCCCTTTGTTTGATTGATTAAGTCTTGACATTCATAAAATAGATCTTCACTTTTGTACTTTGAAAGGAAACAAGAACCTAATGGTTTTTAGGTTTAGAAACCTAAATAAGTCTATAAAATTTAAAAGAAGTTTCTACCAATTCTATTTCACTTCTAATGACCAAATGACATTGACAAACACTTGAATTTTGAAGGCTTACTCAAACAAGTTCTAATTGGCTTTGAAATGAGTGTAAATAGTAGTAGCATTTAGTATGGATTTCTATGATGGGCATTGACACCCAAACAGTCCTAATTCATCTCTCTGTTAATCCTTCAAAACTCCCCTTCCCATCCACTAGTGTTTACCTAACCAATGTTGTTATCTTGGCCAGGAACACTCCTAACCCCATCGACATAGTCACAAGGAATGTTAATATGAAATCAAAATCTTAATTCAGTTTTCATTATTTTAAAAAATCACACTACATCATGAGCTCTATGAAACCTCCCCTTCCCCACTTCCCCTTCCTTTGATTGACAATGATGTAATGTCTGATTTTGAGGAGCTTTTTTTCCCTCATGCTCATCATCTCCATGACTGGATAAATAGTTGTGGACCTTTTTGTTCTTTGGTCGAAGCCCTAAAGGATTTATCCTAAGAATAGTCATCAATGTCATAACATGAAAGT
The DNA here is from genome assembly GCA_037957365.1 of Torreya grandis. Taxonomy (NCBI): domain Eukaryota; kingdom Viridiplantae; phylum Streptophyta; class Pinopsida; order Cupressales; family Taxaceae; genus Torreya; species Torreya grandis. Next base: position 1,353,433 of record JARHVA010002908.1, on the reverse strand, counting down.
GTGAGAAAATAATAATTCAAAATATTACCTCTCAAATGTAAATCATAAATGAAAGAAGAGTTTAAAATTGAGAAACCAAATGTATTATAAAAAAACCCACTTGATCTTATTAGAAGGCTTGCAACTAAAATATCCACAAGTACAAGATTGAATCAAGAGCACAAGAGAAGAATATAGAGCTATGATATTATTAGTGTGTAAAATAGAAGAGGAAGGGTTTTTTTATAGAGTTAGAAGAGGAAAATTAGAGTTATATATAACCTCATTATGACCTTATAAGCCTCCTAAGTGTGTGCCACTTGTGTCTTAATCACTTACAAGGAGAAGGGAGGTGTGTGCCATGTGGGGGAAGGAATTACTTATGTAAGTAAATCCCAAATCTTAAAAGATCACAAAGAGGTGAGTGACACCTCATAGAATCTAAATTTATGTGAATAGATAATTCACATAAATATAAATTCCTCACACATGAAAAATAAACTTAGGATAAAATAAATTAGCCTACATAAAGGGTAATTTTAACACTCCCTCTTAAAATTTATTTAGGGGTTTAAAAACTAACAAGAAAGGATGAAACATCACTAAATCTCCACATTGATGGTAAATTCCTTCAATCTTAACTTGTTATAAAATAAAACAATCTTGTCTTTACATAGTGGCTTAGTGAAGATATCAACCATTTATTCTTCAGTAGGATAAAAAGAGAGAATAATTTGACTGTCTTCAAAAAGTTCACACTAAAAGTGATGTTTAATCTCAATGTGCTTGGACCTTACATGGGAAATTGGATTTTTTACTAAGGAAATGACACTTTAATTATCACCAAAAATTGACGTAGTTAAATGTTTTGGATGGTCCAAATCTGCAAGAAGTCTTCTAATCTAAATAGCTTCCTTTGCATCATGATTACAATATTTCTACTCAGCTTCTATGGAAGATAAATATACAATAGTTTTATTTTTACTATTCCATGAAACGGTGTTGGAACCAAAAGAGGAATAATAATCACTATGGATCTACAATCATTAGGATCACTAGCCCAATCAGAATTTGAATAACTTATCAAATAAAAATTATTATTCAAGGTATACTCGATGCCAAAAATTAGAGTACTTTTAATATAATAAAAAATTATTTTAGAATATTTAAAATGAGTAGCTTGAGGTTTAAACATAAATCAAGAAACCAATCCAATAGAAATGGCAATATCAAAATGAGTATAAGTAAAATAATTCAAACTACCAACTAATTATCTATATAGAATTGGATCAATAATTTATGTTTCCATGTCATTACGTAATTTAACACCATGTTCACAAGGAGTAGAAATAGATTTTAAATCTACCATATTAAACCTATATAATAAATCATATGCATATTTAGATTGATAAATTGAGATGCTATCTTTTTCTTAACAAAATTGAATACCTAAACTATAATGTAAGAGACCCAAATTAGTCATTTCAAAAATATTTTTAAAGCATTTTTATTACAAAAAACCATTGAAATATCAATACCTATTATGATTAAGTCATAAACATACAAAATAATGATAAATATGTCATTTTGAGTATTTTTGAGAAAAATATCATGATCATTAGAACTACGAGTAAAGCCTTGATCTATAAAAAAATTGACTGATTTTAGAGTATCATTCTCTAGGACATTATTTTAAACCATATATAACTTTGTGTAAATTGCATACAAGATATTCATTTACTTTCTTAATAAAATCACGGGGTTGAGACATGTAAATTTATTCATGAAAGTCACCATTTAAGAAATCACTCTTAACATCCATTTGATAAATAAGATAATGCATGTGGGTAGTTAAAGCTAAAATAACTTTAATTGTGGGCATCTTAGCAACAAAAGCAAATATTTCATTATAGTCAATTCCTTTAATTTTAGAAAAACCTATAGCAACTAATCTAGATTTATATTTTTCAATTTGATTATCAAAATTGAATTTATTTTTAAATAACCATTTAAAACTTACCAAATGATACCCTTTAGGTAGGAGAACTAAGTCCCAAGTGTTATTATAAATCAAAGAGTTGTATTCATCATGCATTGATTTTCCCAATGAGGGTGACCTTGAGATTTTTTTAGAGTTTGAGGATCATTATTATGCATAAGTTTAGACATCAAAGCATAATTATAAAATTATTGCCTAATTTTATGAGAATCATTAAGATCTACATTAATTATCAAATCTTCTATAGTAGTCTTGGCCCACTTAGGCATAAATTTAGGTGGATGAAGACTAGAATAAGGAGATTGAATTTGAGAAAAACATCATTATGCAACACATAATTATGATCATCACTAGTTTCAAAAAGAAAAAAATTAGAAACTATATCAAGAGAATCCAAATTGGAAGCACAATCAAGTACACCATTTTCAGCAATGTTAACATCCTCTTTAATCTTGATTTTGTTAATTTGAGGATCATACACCCTATAATATTTATATGATTCATCATAACCAAAAAATATAAAATTATCTACTTTAGAATCTAACTTCTGATATTTTTAAAATGAAATATTACTAAATGCATCACAACGAAAAAGATGTAAATATTTTAAATTATGTTTTCTACCACCCCAAGCTTCTTCAAGTGTAATATTTAAAACAATTTTAGTTGGAGTCCTATTAATGAGATAAATAACAAAATATATGGATTCAAACCAAAATTTATAATGCATATTTTTAGCATGAAACATACACCTAACTATTTTAGTGATAGTCTTATGTTTATGTTCAGCAACACTATTTTGTTCAAGTGTGTAGGAAATAATTTGCTCATGCTCAATTCTATGTTTATTAAAATGTTCAATAAAATTATTGTTAACATATTCATTACCATTATGAGTGCATAATATGCATAAATAACAATGAGATTATTTTTCAACAAAGACATGAAACTCAATAAAGGTGTCTAAAACTTGATCTTTAGTTTTCAAGAAATAAATCCAAACTCATCTAGTGTAATCATCAAGAAAAATTAAAGCATACTTAGCACAATTAATAGGAGTTTGGATAAGGATTAAAATATCACTATAAATTAAATGGAGATTTTAATTTATACATCAAGAGTGATTTTAAAGAAAAGATTCTCTATGAATTTATCAGCCATACAACCATTACAAGTAGAAGTAGTGGGAGGAATTTTATGCTAACCTTGTACCATATTAAGTTTGTTCATAAGTGAAATAATTTAGTAATTGATATGTCCTAATATTTCATGCCATAAGATAACATTATTAGAAACAAACAAAGCATGAGAAGATGAGGGAGAAGAGAATCTAGTAAATTTGAACAAATTATCATTATCTAAAAAAGTAGTAGCAACTACTTAAAAATATCAATTAGTAGATTTAACATAAAAAGTGTCATTAATAAATTATACTTTATAGTCTTATTTTTAAAATTTAGGTATGAAAAGTAAATTTAATTTCAAACCAAGAACAAGCAAGATATCATGTAATTAACCATTACCGATTTTAACATTTTACATGGCTTCAACATTACAAGAAGCATGATTTTTAAGACTTAAATGATTATTAGAAAGATATAGTTCTAATTAAGTAAAAAAATGATCATTAGATGTCATATGTTGAGTAGCACTAGAATCAACAATCCATTCAATAGTAAAAACACATAAAGCACAAGTAAAATCAACTCTAGTACTAGAATTTTATTTTACTTAAGTATTATTGTTACTAGTGCTAGCATTGTCTTTAATCTTAAGATTTCCACTTTTGATGTCACATTTCTTTTTAAAATAGTGATCTTCATCATCAATGTTTTTATCACAATAATTACACTCTAACTTTTTCTTAGGTTTAGAGTTAGATTTTGGATCTTTCTTTTCATGTGTAGTATTGGATTTAACATGTTCTTTTCCATTCTTATGTTGGTGTTTAAAAATAAAAACATGTTCAATAGTCTTAATACTACCAAATTGAATCAACTTTTGTTCTTTTTGATGCAACAAATAACAAAATAATTCAAATGTAAACAAAGTAGATAAAGTAGAAAAATTTAGATGCAAATGAATATTAGTAATAAACTACTGAAAAGGTCAAGGCAAACACTTTTTCATGATAATATGAATAAAATTCAAATTATAAAGTTTAACGCCTAAACCAACTAATTAAGAATGGAAAGAATGAAATTTAATGAAGAAATCATCCATAGTTTTAAATTCATTATACTTTAAATCAAATAATTGATCATGAATTTAAATTTTACAAGATTTATTCACAATGCCATAAACATATTTAAGTTTAAACCAAGTAGTGGAGGCAAGAAAACAATCATCAATGTGGACATGCAATTCAGGTGTCATGGTCATGCTAGTCAATCCTAAGACTTCATCATTTTTTACTTACCATTTCTCTTGAACTTTGATAGAGGTAGTCTTTGTATCCAGTTGGGGGTTTGTGCCATCTACTATATGCACCAAATATTTGAAAGTAAAAATATAATGTATATATAATTTTCATAAATGGTAATTGGTGTATATGAATTTAAATTTAATTAAAAATTGAGTCATTGTGCCTTGAAAGCTCATCCAATGTCTGGAAAGCATATAGACAAAAAAGCACTTAGACAACAAAGGTGTAGGAGGCGAAAGAAAACAAAAAGAGTTTACTGAAATGTAAAAGAGATAGCTAGTAATAAATGAGAGATGGAAAAAGGATATAGAATTGAAATAAAAATTTATTGCCAAGTTGATACGAAAAAGATAATATCAACTAAAAACAAGGTCTATATTTGTTATAAAAAACTTAAATAGAAGGCCTCCTTTGATAAATGAATTAAACAATGTATATATTTAGGGGGATGTCTTTATTTTAAAAAAATCGCTTATTATGCTTATGATATTGTGTATTTAAAAATAAGGCAATAATATGAGTGGAACAAAGAAAAATAAATGAGAATATTTGCTTGGATTTTATTTTATTTTGCATTGGAGGTGAGAGATTAAAGGAAAGAAAATCTCATTACCTTAGTTTTATGTTTTTTTTTTCAAAACATACTTTAAAAAAGGTGTTTGGTTGGATAAAATTTATTTGAAATTAAAGGAGAAAATTTATCTTCCAATGCATGAAAGCACTAAAAAAAATGAGAAAGCTCAACGAAAAGATTCAAAATTCATCTTAAAGAAAAAATAGAATGACTTAATAATGAAATGCCTTTGCAAAATTCTGCGTTAAAATAAAATGTAGAAGTACTGAAAAATAAGGAAAATAAATACCTACCAATGGTTGATGCTAGAGGAAAAAAAGGCGATATGAAGAGGCTGACCTACAAGGTCGACATTATACTAGCCAAGTTGATGACATTTTAAAGGTGATGCCACTCAAGTGTGAAGCAAGAAAAAATTCTAGTTTGATGTTGTTAAAAAAATATAGCTATACTTCAATCTTACACAAAACTTGTTAAAAAGACATTTGACCAAGATTTCGCTCTATGTAGAAATTAGTCAAAAAAAACTAGCAGGAAAAGAATTATTTTAATGAGAAACCATAATATGTTTGAAAAAAAATAGAGATAGTAAGAAAAATTGATGCTCAACTAACTAAAAAAATAGTGAAAAGTTACTTTAAAAAAAATGATTTAAAATGGAAAACCAGAGGATTAATTTTTTTATGTAATGTGGCTAAAAAAAAAACATGCAAAAAAGAGTTAGAAACCACTAAATTAAAGCAATGAGAAAGAGAAATGGATTTAAATAAGTATCAAGGGTTAGATCCCTTGTAAAAAAATCCATGAAATCTCCTTAAAATATGTACACTCTTCAAAAAAATTGTCAATAAGATGACGGTAACCCTAATACCCTGAAGGATTTATCTTAAGAATAATCATCAATGTCATAACATGAAAGTGTGAGAAAATAAGAATTCACAAGACTATGTTACCTTTCAAGTGTAAATCATAAATAAGACGAGTTTTAAAGTGGGAAACCAAACATATCAAATAAAAACCTACGTGATCTTATTAGAAGGTTTGTAAACAAAATCTACACAAGTACAAGATTGAATCAAGAGCACAAGAGAAGAATAGAGAGAGCTATGAGATTCTTAGTGTAGAAAAGAGGAAAAGAAGGGCTATTTTATAGAGCTAGAGGAGGAAAATAGGAGTTACATAGAATCTAATTATGACTTTATAAGCCTCCTAAGTGTATGTCACTTGTGTCCTAGTCCCTTACAAGGAGAAGGGAGGTGTGTGCCATGTGGAGGAAGGAGTTACTTATGCAAGTAACTTCCAAATCTTAAAAGAGCACAAAGAGGTGAGAAAAACTTCATAAAATCTAGATTTATGTGAATTAATAATTCACATAAATATAAATTCCTCATATAGGTAAAAGGAACTTAGGATAAATTAAATTATCCTAAATAAAGGGTAATTTTAAAAATCCCACCATTGAGACTTTGCATATACAATGGAGAATATGGTGATTTCAACCAAGGATGCACAGATGGAATTTTGAATGGTATAAGAAGTAGTGCCAAATATGTGAAGTTATCATGCCCTTTGTTGGTAGGGTTTTAAGGATGTGCCCTTCTAAGATGTGTGATATTTATGAGAAAGGCATATCAGTTTAGTTTGCATAATACATTTGGGTTTTTATTTATTTATTCAATAGATAATCATTAACTATTGTTGTTTGAATTAATCACTGTTGGTTATCTGAAATTCAATGGATAATCATTTTTTGTATTATTGAATATCCAATCCTTGAGCATAATATTAGATTTGGGATGGTTTGATTTTATTGTTCACTACTTAAAAGAATTAATGATTGATTAGGACATAATAATTCATTCAACACATAATCATTGTCTGCATTATTGAGTATTTGTATAATTAACATTCAATGCATAATCATTGTCTACATTATTATATAGTTTTAATAATTGTTGTATGTCTTAATCTTAGTTTGAGATGATTTTATATTCACTGTATTATTTCTTTCATTGAAGGAATGAATGATTTCTCAGGGCATGATCATTCACTCAATGCACAATCATTGTCTGCATGCATGGATATCCATCCCTTGAGCATAATAATATTTGAGTTTATTTTATGTTGATTATATTATTCATTGATAGAATAAATTAATGTTTTCTTAGGGCATAATCATTCATTCAATGCATAATCATTGTTTGATCATTCATTCAATGCATAATCATTGTCTGCATACATAGATATCCATCTTTTGAGAATAATATCATTTGGGTTTGTTTTATGTTGATTGTATTGTTCACTGATTGAAGGAATTAATGTTTTCTTAAAGTATAATCATTCATTCAGTGCAGAATCATTTTTTGATCTCAAGTTGAGGTGATTATAACTATATTTTATTGTATTTACATAATAGGGGTCAAATTTAAAAACATCCTTTACATTATGAAGCTATAATACAAAGGTGTAGAGTTCAAATCCTTTTGTATGTAGCATATCCAATAATGACTATGGGTTGAATTCATATGCATTGTTTAATATCCAGTCCTTGAGCATAATATTGGTTTGGAATTGTTTTGTGTTGACTTTTTTATTGCTTGCTTGAATAAATTAATGATTAATCAGAGCATAATTATTCATCCAATGCATAATCATTGTTGAATATCCAACCCTTGAACATTGAAGTAATTAATGATTACTTAGGGTATAATCATCTATTCAATGCATTGATTAGCTTGTGTAATTAGAATATGCTACATAAAATTTAGTGAATGTATATAAATTGAATGCATAATCATTATTGGATATGCTACATATAAAGGAATTTGAACTCTATACCCTTTTATTCTAGCTAAACACTATTCACAAGAAAACTCCAACTCTTTTCCCAAAACATTAATTGATTTAAGCTATAAATAATATAGTCAATGGTTGAACATTGACCCCTGATTGGTCACATCCATTTCTCCATCACTTAACCTTTAGTTTGTTGGGATTAGATGTTGTTATTTTCATTAACTATGGGTTTTTCCCTTAGCTATGATTGTTAAGGCATTACTGGACCCCACCAACACAGCCATGAGAAATGTTAATAATCAAAGAAAAATTAACTTTAGTTTTCATTATCTTCAATTCTCACACCCCTTCGTGAGATCAATTTCCCTCGCTCTTTAAGGCTGTGACTAGATAACATTTAATGGGTTTCTATGATCCTTCTATTATTAACTTGATATAATTATGAACAAATATGAATACAATAAGTGTTTTGAAAGCCCACAAGAAACATTCATATTGGGTACTAAGTTAAAAGAAACATAACATTGAGAGATAAATAGTACTATCTTATCTAACACCTATGTTCATTATATCCATTAGCAAAAGGAAATTAAACATTAGACATATTTTAAAATCATTTACAAATAGGCATACTATAAGGGGTTCAATCAGTCAATAATACAATCAATAGATTTCCATGACCTTTCTATATTTAACTGGAGTTATCAAGAAAAATGAACACAATAAGTGTTTTTCAAGCCTAGAACAAATAATTACACATAGCCATCCTTCACATTAGAATAATTATTACTGAAGAATAGAAGAGTATTATGTTCACTAGATTTTGACTATTTAAAAGAATTAATGATTAGTTAGGGCATAATTTGTTTTATATTGACTGTATTGTTGTTTGAATGAGGAATTAATGATTATGTAGGGCACAATCATTCATTCCACACATAATTTATTTAAACAATTTGTATAGTTAGGATATGATACATATAATTGATTAAATGCATAACTCATTGAATGTCAACTACTAATTCAAACAGAACTCACCCTCCTATACTCTACCTCTTACAACATGGCAGTAAGTACACAAAAAATTACAATAGGGCATGATACTAGTATAATCAAGTATAAAATCAATAGGGCATTAATAAGTAATATTATAGGGAATTAGTATGTAGGGCATTAAACTCATACTATCAAGTATAAAATCAATGGAGTGTTTGAATAAAATCTGATTTGAAGTATAATCAACAAGCTTCATATTCTGAGTGTACATACATGATTAGTGAGTAGAGCAGGGGTCAAAATGCCAAACTGTAGTGAAATTAATTAGATATTCACAAAGAATGATTTTATATTGAAAAAAATTATAAAATATGAGAGATTACATCATGATAATTCATAGTAGAACATAATACTAGATAATATAGTGAAGCTACTTGGAGGGGGCAACCTCCACAACAATGCACAAATAGTAGAATACTTAACATGATGGTTAAAGACTAATCACTACCTCCTATATATAGTCTACTTATCCATGGTTATTCCATAGGCTGACCTATCTAAGAACATAGATAAATTTAACAAGTAAATAAAAGAGGTATGTAGGCCACAAGTTGGCCACATATCCCTAGACACACCAATGGTTAAGGGCATAACAAGCCCTTCCCTTTCAAAACAATGTTGTCATTAATATTGTGAAAACTTTAGATGTTACTGCACAAATACTTCATCCTTCTAAGTGGCATATTCACATGGTATATTCTTCCATTTGATCAGGTATTCTGTAATTGCTCTAGAATGCAGTTGCTTGGTGCACCATTGAAGGATCACCTCAAGATCAAGAACAACTCTACCTTCCTCATCTAATTTTGGTAATTCTATTTGAATGGTAACTTTGTGTCCAATGATTTTATTTAGGCATGATACATGAAATACTAGATGTATGCAAGTGGATGAAGGAAAATCTAACTTGTAAGCTACACTGCCAAATTTTTACAAGATCTGATAAGGCCCATAATACTTAGGGTATAGCTTCTTATCCTTTTTTTTATTGCTTTAATGAAATCTATTTGTATGGTTGTAAGAAAACAAAGACCCAATCACCAATGTTGATCTACTTATTGCTTCATACGATTATGGGCCATAGCTAAATTTTCATGCAAACTTGCAAGGACCACCTGTTGATAGTGAATATGTTCTTCAATTGCATGAACCTTAGGATGGACCTTCAAGGTTGAAGTGATTGATGGAGGGTGGTACCCATATAGTGCCACAAAAGGAGACATTTTGGAAGAACTATGAATAGAAGTATTATACCACCATTCAACAAGTGGTAGCCAATGAACCCATTTATCCTATATATCAGAAATAAAACAACAGAGATATCCTTCCAAACATTTGTTGACTACCTCAGTTTATCCATCATATTAAGGAAGATAGGATGAACTATGAGCCAATTGGGTGCCTAAACATGTAAATAACTTAGTCCAAAAATTACTAGTAAAAATGAGATTTCTATTACTGACAATGATCTTAGGGGTCCCATACAGTTTTTGAACTATATTGAGAAAAGCAGAAGCTATTGTACTAGCAAAAAATGGTTGGGATAATGAACAAAAATGAGCATACTTAATGAGATGATCTACAACAACCATGATAGCATTTTGACCATTAGATCTTGGTAACCCTGTAATGAAATCCATAGATAACTCTTCCCAATGTTGGCTAGGGATAGATAAAGGCTGTAAAAGACTTGGAGTTTTAATGGTTTCACCTTTGTTTTGTTGACTGGATCATATTTGTAGCCACATATTTTTGGACATCCCCCTTGAGACCTTTCCAAAAAAATCTTGCTTGATCCTGTGATAGGTTTTCAAAAATCTTGAATGACCCCCAATTGGAGTTGCATGAAGTTCTTGAAGGATTTTTTGTTTAAGAAGAGAATTCTTACATAGGTACAATCTATTTTTATACCATCATGCATTACCTTTCCATGTGAATTTTTCAAATCCACCTAATCCTTGTTGAATATTTTGAATCAAATCATGAGCAGTACTACCATGTTCCCATTCTGATCATACTTCCTCTAGCCAATCTGCCTGAAAAATGGTTGTCACATAGCAATGCCTCAATTGATTCATTTTTTTTAGATAGTGCATCTACCACCACATTGTCCTTGCCTTTTTTGTAGACTATTTCAAAATCATAGTCTAGCATCTTAGTTACCCATTTCTTTTGTTCTTCAGATGACAACATTTATTCTTAAAAATATTTAAGACTATTATGATCAATTTTTACCTGAAAGTGATGACCCATCAAATAAGGTCTCCATTGTTTGACTGCATGCAAAATGGACATCATTTCTTTCTCATAGATGGGTTTGTGCTGATTTTAACTCTTGAGTTGATGACTTTCAAATGCTAGTGGTCTACCTTCTTGCATGAGTACAACACACGTACCATACCCATATGCATCACATTCAACTACAAAAGTCTTAGAAAAATTAGGAGTGGCCAATACTAGAGTAGTGCACATAGCCAATTTCAATTATTCAAATGCCCAGGTAGCTACATCAGTCCATTGAAAGGAGTTTTTCCTTAACAAAGAGGTAAGTGGGGCTGTAATACAACCATAATTTTTGACAAATCTATGATAGTAACTAGTAAGCCCCAAAAATCCTTGAAGTTGCTTGAGTGTCTTAGGAATTGGCCAGTCCACCATTGCTTGGATTTTTTTAGGATCCATTTTCACTCCTTCATAAGACACAAAATGACCCAAATATTCAACCTCACCAGCCCCAAAAGTACATTTATAAGGTTTGGCAAACAATTGATTTTGCTCTAAAATAGAGAGTACCTGTTTCACATGTTGCAAATGGTCTACCTAATTTTTACTATAAATGAGGATATCATCAAAGAATACCAAAACAAATTTCCTAAAAAATGGCTTAAAAATAGTATTCATCAACTCTAAGAAGTAGATGGTGCATTTGTTAGGCCAAAAGGATAACGAAAATCTCATAATGGCCCTCATGAGTCCTGAAAGTGGTTTTGGGTATGTCTTCATCATGGATCCTGATTTGATGATACCTAGAACATAGATCTAAATTGGTCATATAAAGAGCACCATTCAATTCATCTATAAAATCATCAATGATAGGAATTAGAAACTTATCTTTGATAGTCTACTTGTTAAGCTCTTTGTAGTCAGGGCACATCCTCCAAGTGTCATCTTTCTTTCTCACCATGACAATTGGTGAAGAGTATTCACTTTGGCTATGGTGAATGATTCTTGTATCCAACATCTCTTGTACCAAATTTTCAATTTCACTATTTTGGGCATAGGGATACCTATATGGGTTGATCTTGGGTGGTGTACTACCAAGAATAAGTGTGATAGCATGATCATATGTGTGGTTAGGTGGAAGTATTTTTGGCATGCCTCCAAAAACAATGGAATGAGCATCAATTATTTGTTTTAGATCAAGAGGTGGAGATGGATGTGTTGATTGTACTTCCATAAAAAAACAAGTGAGCTACAAATCCCTCAGCACCCTTACAAAGAATCTTTGTCATTTGATGGGAGCTAACAAGTTGGGGAGATTTAACCTTAGATCCTCTTAGCTCAAATGTCCTTTCTTCAAAATGAAAATGCATGAATAATTCTTGAAAATTCATCTCAATAGTGCCCAAAGTGGTGAGCCACTGGACTCCTAAAACAATATTAGCTCCACCCATCATAATAGCAAACATAGGAAAATCCAATAAGTAGTCTCCCATGGCCAACTTAATACTATGACATTTTCCTAAATAGCTAACAGTACCACCATCTACAATCATAACCTAAAATTTTGGAGCTAGATAAATAAAATAGTTCAAATGAGAAACCAACTTACTATGGATGAATTTGTGTGTACTCCCAAAATCAATCAAGATAGTGACCTTCTATTTCTTAAGGAAACCCATCACCTTAAGAGTTTGGGGAGTACTAATACTTGACAGAGCATGGCATGAAATAATAGGTTGAGAGTCTTCAGATTCATCCTCAAGAACTTCTACATCTACATCATGTATGTCTACATCATCTTCATCATCCTTGGCACCTTTAATGTAAAACAACTTCTTTTTAGCACAATGATGCTCTTTGCTCCATTTTCTATCACAACCATAACATAACCCTTTGGATCACTTCTCATCAATTTTTCATTATGTTAATTTGGTGGGCTATGGAAATGATGGTGTTAGAAAGTTATGATCATGATGAGTAGTGAAAGTTTTCCTTTTGACCATCTCTTTTTCTTCTATCATGTGTGCCTTAGGAATAACTTCTGATATAGATGTTGGGATAAATATTCAAACCTTTTATTGGATGATATCTTTGAGGCCACCCAAAAATAGATCCATTAGATTTCTCTTAGTGATATTTTCCACCTGTAAAGAGAGATTTTGAAATTGATGAATATAATTCTTCATAGGTCCTATTTGCCACAGCTTGGCTAATTGGCTGAAATAGTTCTTAGAAACATTATTATGATAATGGGCTATCAACTCCTTAGTAAAAATAGTCCATGTAACAAGAGTACCATTCTTTTTATTTCGAGCACATAACCATTGATACTAAATGAAATGCTTAGGTTCCATATACAAGGATGCCACCATCACCCTCTAAAAACTAGGGGTTTGATATAGCTCAAATAAACTCTCAATTTGGTTAATCCAAGTGAGAAGATCCTTACCATCAAACTTATGCATGTCCACTTTTGGCAACATCAATTTCATACTAGCATGGGAGTTATTTAGAGGAGGATTTTAATGCTAAAGTGGAGGGTTGTTAGGTTGAAACTAAGATATGAGGGCATCCAATTACATAGTGATATGCTATAATTCAATGTGAACTCCATTAATCTCTTTATGTGTCCTTAAAATATCATCTTGGACTGCAACAAAGTTATCATGCCTCACCAAGTTTTTTATGTCCTCTTGAAGCTAAAAAATCACCAGATCTAAAGTTTTAGATTCCATGTCATTATTAGAAGGATTTTTTGGAGTTTTTGGTGCCCCTTTTCTGATCTAGGTAACAATTCAGGTGACAATTCAGGTGATGGGTCCAGTCCAATTGATGACAAAAATTTTGGGAGCCATAACTTTTGCAGCATAGCTCCAATTAACTCACCGTTTGAACTGTTGGAAAGCTAATAATGAGGGGAACATCATGAAATGGTATTGAGATTTTATTGATGAAGTTTGACCCTTGAAAATCCAATGGAAGTGCCCTAAATTTCAATTTTAGTAGTGCAGTCTAAAAATAGTAAGTTTCTAAAAATAGTAACTCCTCGAATTCTATATTGTTGTAAATCATGGAAGTCAAACCACTTAATCTCTTTCAAGATTGGTGACCTTCCACATCCTCCTCACACCTTCAAAACATGTATAAATAGAGATGTAACCTAAAATGGAAATTAGACATTTCTTCTCAGAGATAAGCATATGTTTGGGTCTACAAATTTTATCAATAAAACATCTCTTCTCAAAGATAGTATTATTTGAATTGTTTTATTCTTGTTTCTTGAATTATCTTTCAACTAAATATTTTCAAGTTTTATATCAGTGGTATCAGAGCAATTTGTCTTTAGATTCTATGATCCCAAGGATGAGGTCAGATTATAGGAAGCTTGGGTGAAAATAGAACCAACAGACTATCCACCTATTTGCTCCAAATGACTTCAAATGGTGGACAACATTGAGACATCTGATACTTTCAAGGAAATGGTGAATGAATCCCTCCAATAGTAGCAAGCATAGATGTTACAACCATTCACTCCAATTCTCCAACAAATCTCGATGGGAAATTCTAGGTCCTCATTTGCAGCCCCACATCCTTTTAGTGCCCCAACACCCTTCAAGGTTCAAGTGAATTTTGATATCCCTACATTTGAAGGAAAAATCAATATTGATGTAGTAGAAAATTGGTTGGATCAATTATCTTCTTATTTTTCTGTAAATAAATTAACTGATAAAGAGAAGGCAACTTTTGCTCTTTTAAAAGCATCATTGCCTGTCAAAAATTGGTGGGAAGTGTACAAAAAGAGATTCAGTGTAGATGATATTGGCATTGAGATAGAACCTACTTGGGATGATTTCATAGAAGCTATGAAGGAAGAATACTACCCCATTAGAGCATATGATGATCTGTATATAGATTGGTAACAAATTTGCCAAGGTAAGGAATAATTTGTTCAAGATTACACTGATATTTTTCTTTCTCTATCTGCGAGATTGGGCATCCAAGAAAGTGAGAAACACAAGGTTCTCAAATATCATGGTAGATTATAATGGTACATATGGGGAGAAATGAAACTCTTCAATTTGGAAACCCTTGGTGAGGTGTACAAGTTCATAGTGAAGATTGAGTAGAAGCATGGAAGAATGAATATGAAGAGCCAACCTTCAAAATGGAGAAGTGACAAAGAAGGTCAAACATGAGGCCAAAATTAGAAGAAAAAGGAAGGAAAGGCTGGGAAGTGGTGTGATTATCATAAATCTGGAACTCACTCCAAAGAAGAATGTCGAGCCATCAAGTCCCTACTTTCTATGTCACAATTCTCAACATCTACTGCTCTGCCTCACACAGACCCTACAGTTGAAGAGGTTGAAGAAGAGATTATAGATGTTGAGCCTAAAGCCATTGTTGCTTCATCATAGACCCATGAGGAGAGGCTAGATGACAAAGAAAGGTTGTTTCACTCTAAGTTATGGGTGAAAGGTAAGCCTCTACATTTCATTCTTGATAATGGAAGTCAAAATAATTGTCTCTGCTAATATTATTAAAAGCCTAAATATATCTATGAAGCCTCACCCAAAGCCATACAGTATTGGATGGTTGAGGCCAGAGAGAAACCTTCGTGTCACCCACCAATGTCTTCTCTCATATGCAATAAAACCCTTCCAAGATGAGGTCTTATGTGATGTGTTCAATCTAGATGTTTGTGATGTACTCTTTGGTCATCCATTCATGTATGATCGACATGGCATCTATGAATCAAGAACTTGAAGGATCACTCTCACTCTTGAAACATAGCATTATAGGTTACCAGAGGTACCACCTTCTACATCTGTCTCTCTAATTAGTGCCAAGAAATTTGTTCTCATGGTAGTCAAGCCAAAAGAATCTAAAAGGGATAATGTTACAGCCCTAACTACACAACAACAAAATTAAACAGATACCAAGCTAAAGAATTTCATGGCCTTCCATCCATAGGCTGATGGTCAGACAAAAATGCTGAACAATCCAACCCTGCATAGTTCCATAAATCAAAGTCCATTCCAAGTATGCATCAAGAATCAAATCAAAGTACAATTGCCACACTTGATGAAAAATCTTGATGCAATTGGGACCATTGCTTATCAAGGAGGGAGGAATGATCCGAGTAACAATTCAGGCGACATGGGTCCACTCCAATTGATGATGAAACTTGTGGGAGCCATAACTTTTACATCATAGCTTCAATTGACTCACCGTTTGAACCGTTGGAAAGCTAATAATGAGGGGAATGTCATGAAATGGCATAGAGATCTGATCAATGAAGTTTTACCCTTGAAAACCTAATGTAAGTGCCCCAAATTTCAATTTTAGTAGTGTAATTTAAAAATAATAAGTTTCTAAAAATAGTAATTCCTCGAATTCTATATTGTTGTAAATCATGGAAGTTAGACCACTTAATCTCCCTCAATATTGGTGACCTTCCACATCTTCCTCACACCTTCAAAACATGTATAAATGGAGATGTAACCTAAAATGGAAATTAGACATCTCTTCTTAGAGATAAGCATATATTTGGGTCTGCAAATTTGATCAATAAAATATCTCTTCTCAGAGATATCATTATTTGAATTATTTTATTCTTGTTTCTTGAATTATCTTTCAACCAAAGCTTTTTGAGTTTTAGATCATTTTCTTCCCCGAGTTGAAGGACCTACCATAAATAAACCCTAGGAGGGTTTTGACCCCAAAAAAAAAGTGTACCAAGAAATGGTACCATTGCGATCACCTTGTCAAAATGAATCCAATGATTACCTTTGTGCACTAGAGTAAAAATTTTGATACCAAAAAAGTGTAACAATAGAATATATCATTATGATCATCTCATTGAGATAAATCTAATGACTGTAAGTGTGCAAGGGGAAAAAAAATTCTAAACTTATTTATTTATTTTATAATTATTATTTTTTTCAAAAAAGCATTTTGAGCAATATTGAGTTCATGAAAAAAATTAATTCTTCCTAGATTGCAAGTTATGTTTTTGCACTTTCACTGCTCCCAAAAACCACACGTCACCAGATCGAAGAAAAAAACATCATAAAAAACTTGCCCAAATTGAAGCTCTAGTACCACTCATAATGAAATTACTTAGATATTCACAAAGAATGATTTTATATTGCATATAATAAGAAAATATGAGAGATTACACCATGATAATTGATAGCAGAATAGAATACTAGATAATATAGCAAAGCCACTTCAAGGGGGCAACCTCCACAACAATGCACTAATAGTAGAATACTTAACATGATGATTAAAGACTAACTACTACCTCATATATATAGTCTACTTAGACATAGTTACTCGATAGATTGACCTATATAAGAACATAGAGAAATGTAACAAGTAAATAAAATATATATGTAAGCCACAAGTTGGCCACACATATCCCTAGACACACCAATGGTTAAGGGCATAACACAAACAATCTAATATAAATGTAAGAGAATTATTTTTAATAGATATAAACATTAAATTCAATGTATCTCAACATTAAAATTAAGGGAAAACTCATAGCCTTTATATTCTTTGTAATGGTATACACAGATCAAGTATTAGAATCTTTTCAAAAAAGGAGTTTGTATATATATTCATTGCTTATATAATACTCTTTACTATAGTATGTATAATTACATGAATCTTCACCATTATTTTTTGTATGTAATACACTTTACATTCAATATATCATTCTTATATATACTATAGATAAAGGAATTTGAACTCAATACATTTGTATTCTAGCTTTATAATATAAAAGAATTTGATTGTTTGGGATTTTGACCCCTACTATATTCAATTTGTTGTTCATCTTGTTACATAAAAGAAAGGAAACAATGAACCAAAACCATCATTTTGTATTATAGTATATTATTTTTCATTATCAATACTAAGTATTATCTTGAGCATTTAGGGATATCCTTCACATAAACACTAAAACAATCATTCTTGCAACATAAAAGAAAGGAAACAATGACACATCAGTTTGTATAATGGTATACCGTTGATCATTGTCAATATTAAATATTAAAAATCATGAAAGGACCTTAAGTAGCTATTGAATTCACATTTCATGTCTGGGATAACATATGTTAACAAAATTTTAGGGCAAACATCACCTAGTTCATTGGTTTCTTTCTTTTATATAGCAAGATGGACAATAATAGACAATTATACAAAATGTAAAGGGTATTATACATATAATCAAGATGTAGGGCATCATATGGATTATAATATGATGGAAAACAATATACCATTATATATACCAATGATTCATATAAAAAATTTATATGGAAGACATATATGTTGTCCATAATTCTATGCAAAAAAGGAATACATTTATCTAAATACTATTCACAAAACTACAACTCTACCCCACCTATTATGAATGGTAATTGCTTCAAGTAGTCAACAATATAATAAATGGATTTTAATGATCCTTATGTTATGAATTTTATTTACTTATCAACAAAAATGAACATAATAATTGTTTTTAAAGACCACAAGAAACCCTTATATTGAATACTAAGTTAAGAGAAACATAGCATTGAGAGAAACATAGTACTAAGTTATCTACCACCTATGTCAATCTTTCCATTAACAACAATAAATTAAACATTAAAAACATCCATTCATATCACCATTTAAGGGATTGGTTATAACCACTATCAACATGAGCTTAGTCACAAAATATAGATGCTTGTTTAAGCAAAGAATGGGTTAAAATCTTAAAATCATTCCCAAACAAGCATACCATCAGGTTCAAGTAGTAAACAATATAGTCAATCAATTTCCATGATCCTTCTATTATTAAATTGATGGCTTGTGATTAACTTGGATAAATTTAAAATTTTAATTGTTTGGGCCAACACAGGGTCAACGTCTAGTGTGGTGGTCCATGCTAAATATACTAGCTGGTTATGCTTTGTGAGAAAGCCTTATCTTGTAAACAATGTATAGACTTATATTTTAAATAAATTGTCATATAAGGGTTTATTTTTTATTATTTATATTTTTAAGGCTAGATGGGTGGAGGAGCTTTAAATTTTTAATAGAGAGGTGGATGGGGATTGTCCTGGGATCAATGTCTAACGTGGCAATCTACAGTGAATGTTACTTCTTATTATGCTCATTACAACAGTTAAGGCAAACAACAAATGTTAAGGAAAACAATAATGATTAAGTAAAATGTTATTTTAAAAATAAAATGCTAATATTTATTAAATTTTGACTTGCTACTTACACATCTTTCCCCTCTTCGAAGAGTATAAGAGTATGAGGACCATCCTGGGGTCAACATCTAGCATCGCAGTCTACACCAGATGTTATTTCTAGTTACACTCAGCATAAAAACTCCACCCCCCAAGGATTCTCTTAAAATTCACACTTATGGAATTGGGTAATGGAAAATGGTTATTTCAAGGTAGAAAAGGAATATTTTAATGGGAAATGAGCATTGGTATACTCTTTAAATAGGGGAAAGGCATGCAAGTAACAAGTCAACATTCAATGGATATTAACATTTTATTTTTCAACTAGAATTTTCCTCAACCACTATTATTTTCCTTAAATGTTTTTGTTTGCCTTTACTATTGTTATTTTCATTAATGTGTTATTAACATACATTAGCCTAATATTTATCATTGGACTTTGACTAGTTTGGTGAGCCTCATGGACATATCAATTGGAAATACTAACGCTTCTACTAGTTAAGGTACTCCCATCATCAAAGCAATAATGATCCAATATAATGGATGGAGGGGGAGGGTAGATGGAGTATCTAACATACACATGTATGTCACCTATTAGCATGACCTCCATAAGCTTGATAGATAGTGTGAGGGAATATGAAGTATCTAGTATGCACATAGAGGTCATCTGTCATTGTATCTTCCACGTGCCTACTAGATACTCCTAGGGTAAATGGATTATCCAACATGCATGTGGAGGTTAATATTCAGTGTGGCATCCATGTGCCTATTAGATAATCTGAGGGTAGATAGAATATCTAGTAGGCATATTGATGTAAACTATTAGCATGACCTCTACGTGCTTTCTAGATACTCTATCTATTTTATTAGCCCTTCAATGATGGGCCTAACATCTTACATCCTTAATTATGATCTTAATCAACAACTACACTGAACATGACAATCATGGTAAAGGAAAAAACTTGTGTTTAATAAAAACAACCACGAATAAGGCAAATGATAACATTTAAGCCTAAAAAACTTGAGGTAAAGTGACAAAAATTAGATGTGACAGTCCAGCCAGTTGAGGGTTAATATCAAGCATGGTAGTCCACACTGAATGCTCCTGCTAGTTATGCTCAGTAGCTACCAATAATGAATTTGATTGTCTTCAAGGGTAGATGCACTATCCAACATAAATAATATCAATTTAGCATCTAAGAAGTGCATGACCATATGAGATATTTTCTTCTTTCTTGAATGCAATGATTGAAAATTATCATGACCACTCATACCTAATATTATGTTATTCTTTATCATTTGAGAATTGTTTAAATGTATTAATAACTTGGGAAAACTACAACATAATTCATTTATATTATGTTATTTCAGACTAATTTTATTATAGTTATTTTGAGATAGACTAGATAGGTAATACTAATGTTGTTTTGTATGACTACATGTGTTGCCTTAGTATGAGCTAGGTTAGAAAATGGAACACGTCATTCGACTTAAAATGAAAGGTATACAAGTATATACTTATAGTAAATTATGAATGAGATCAAAATCTAAGACACGTTTGCCTTTACTTTATTCTTATGTTTATACCCCATTTTGTAGTTTGATTTCTAATTTTTGTGCAGTCTGTTTGTATTCTTGTATAGTCAATTATATTTTCAATGGTTAATTTATTGGTTTTGAAATTAGTGTGCTCATATTGAACAACTGAAAGTTTAATGTAGATTTGATCAAATTTGTTTAAATCTTTCAATTGTTCAATATGAAGTTTGGAGTGAATGATAATCTATTGTGTCTCTTTCAAAATTCTATTTGGATCTCATTTGTAAACTAATTTAGGCAAATGATTTTATGTTTTGGGTTCAAAACTATATGCACTATTCCACTCTCTAACTGATGGTTGGGGTGGGTAGGGACCCATTATATGGATGGGCTCATTTTATATTCCATAAATGTTAATAAACTCTTTGAGGAATAGGTATGATATTGATGTGTAAAAACTCTTTACTCATATATAATATATAGTTTGATTTCGTATATCTATGATTTCACTTACTAATGCATGATTGTTTATTATTTCAAGTTTTATTTTAACTTTATTATAATTGATTTATTTTTAGATATACTAAATAGGTACTAATATCATTTTCTCTGACTACAGGTTATGCCTCAATATGAGTTAGGTTGGAAAGTAGAACACTTCATTTAGCTTCAAACATAAGGTATACAGATATATGCTTATAGTATAGTATGTATGAGATCTGAATCCAGTAAACCTATATATTTTTTTGATTCTTATGTTTATACCTCATCTTTCTCACATTTTTGATGCCGCATGGCATGTATTATCTACAAGTGCCATTTATGTATGGCTCATAATGAGAATACAGTTGGGCTTCATGAACTGTAATTACCAATTAGTTCTTACATTCATATTCAATGGATGAGTGTGAAAGTCATCAAGAAAATGCATTATTTTAAAGTGGAATAACAATAATAAATTGATCATGATAGAGACCCCTCTTATCCCTCCATAAGACATCATTTAGATTTCATCATTTAATCATTTTATTCTCAGTATATAGTCACACTATAACTTTGTCCCATTTTGATTTCTATCTAAGTTGGTTTACTTTATTATCCATGGATTATTATGGTTGTTAAATTGCTTGATTACTATTTAATTAATTTTTAAGTTATATGATGTTATGG
This sequence comes from Torreya grandis, assembly GCA_037957365.1. Taxonomy (NCBI): domain Eukaryota; kingdom Viridiplantae; phylum Streptophyta; class Pinopsida; order Cupressales; family Taxaceae; genus Torreya; species Torreya grandis. Next base: position 1,331,432 of record JARHVA010002908.1, on the reverse strand, counting down.
GACACTTGTATGTTTCTTAGATTACATGATTAAATTGTGATGAGTTAGTTGTATTTGTATATTCTTTACATTATGATTATGTTGTTTGTTTTTATAGTAGTATTTGATGGATATATATCATGATATTATAGGATAACTACCTTCTTTTAATGAGTTGGATGTATTAAATATCCATATCTTAAATCATGACATAGGGAGAGCATCATCGGAGGGGATGGCATAAATGGAGGTGTTGGGGGATGACAGAGGAATAACTAGAAAGCCACACACACACCACAATAGTTAGCATTGTTTACATGCATTGCTTGAATTTTTAGCTATAGTATGTCATTTTTATTATCTATATTTATTTGTGATCTAGTTCAATTTAATTTTTATGAAGATCTAGTTTTGCGATTGCATTATGGCTATAGTACATAGATTGAGTGCATAATATTATTTTTTTATCATGTCATGTTATTGTATTCATGATTGTGTATGATATTACTTTAACAAGTAAGTAAATATGTATGATTAGTATATATATACTACTACTTAGAGAATAATTGGAGTGTCTTTATAATGTCTTAATACATTAGCTAGTTATTATGATATTCAAGAAATATCATTGTTTCAGCTTAATGCCTTTATGTATAAAAAGATAGTTAAAGACATTTGGGATAGTCTATATAGTGTTAATAAAAACAACTGCATTATTATAATATTACTATGTTTAATAATGTTATAACGGTTGTTTGATTTGTTATTACGAACAAAAGCTTAGTATTGACCTTACACTAGTCACTTTGTTATTCAAAGTCATGTTGATGTTGATCATTGATAAGATGATGTAATAACTACCTAAGCTTTCATATGACCTAACATTAACTATTGGGGTTGAATACATTGGTAGTAGTATATAAGTTATGATTTATTTGGTTTGATATACTTATGATTAATCAACATCATTGGCAATGATTTTGTATGTGGATTTTGTAAAGTTAATACATGGGCATGTAAAGTAAAAAAGACCATGCAAAAAGTAAAGGATTAAAATAATGATTAAATGGTTTTGGGAACATTTGAGAGATTTAGGGTTTTCTTGTTTGGTTCAAACTTGAGTTAACTTGGAATAGTAAATAGATTTGTAGATAATGGGGTTTTTTCATGATAGAATGATCGTAAACTATGACTTTGATGATACAGTTGCATGCATTGCATGTATGAGAGAGGTTGATAAAGAAATGATGATAAGAAGAGACAGAGAGAATGGTATGGGATGGCATAGAGAGGAAAACAAGGAGGGAGAAAATAATAATTCTGGTTCAAGAAGTTTCAATCGAAAGCTATTGTGATTTTGGTGAAGTTATTTAATTATTATTTGTTAGTTTGGTGAAGTTATTTAATTATTATTTAATATAGGAAATTCTATGTATAATTATGTCTTATTAGGGTTTTTGGCAAATATCTTGCTTCACATTAAAAGATATAGATTTAGCCTTGTGGATGGCTCAACCATCCACATAACTAAATCTATTTCCCCTAAATCTTTTTAAATTGAAGACTAGGACTGCATGTGTGAATTGTTATGGTTGAATGGATTTATGTTTTGATGTGATTACAATATGTTCAAGCTAAGAAATTGTAGGACTTTGATAGTCAGGTTTTAATAAGCAAGATGGCTATGTATTATTTTTTCAAAACCCTTATCACTTATATACGGTAATGATTATGTCAAAACCTTGAGCATATGTATTACACCAAATAATGAGTATGTTTTAATTTTCCTAAGGTAAAATACTAGGTCTAAGTAAGTTTGTTGAATGAAAAAGGCAGTATTGAAATTTTGTGTGTACTTATTATGAAGTTCATGATGAGTTTTAGTCTATAGGAATGAACTTTATACTTTTTTTTCAAAACTTTGAACATTTATAAAGGGAATGTGAACATATTATTATAAACCATGTGATGGTAAGCTAAGTCCATGTAAAATAGTTATGTTTGGATTGGTGGATAAGATAGAGCTATACTAGAGTGGGAACAATGAGTGGTTAAGTCTTATTTTAACATTAAATTTCATATTATAGAGAATTTTGTTATATGAGGAAACTATTATAACTATTTTGATATTTGGTTACATATTCATGTTGTGGATATTAGTGTCAAAATGGATATAAGTGTAACTAGTAATCTCACATACACACATATACAAATCATTCATACAACTTGTATAATGTTGTGTGAATTGGGTATCTGGTTAAATCCTTATTATGAAACTTGTAATGTAGTATAGAATCCTTAAGCGTATTCATTTCAATAAATATATAGTCAAAAGAGTCAAACTTTGAATGATGCATGTGATAATGTTTAATAATTATTCATAGACTATAGTTAGGTTAAATACTTATGTAGACTATGCAATGTATTGGTTGATATATGGTTCACAATAATTTTGAGTTGGATATAGGCTTGATTTTAAATGATGCTTATGAATTAGGGTAAAAATATAATCCTAAAGTGGAAGGGGGCTGAATATAGATCTGAGATGTCAGTTAATTATAGAACATTGTTTATCAAACAACTCAAAATAGTATATCTATCTTAATGACCCGAATTAGGGGAAAATAGGGTAATATACTTTGAATAGTTTTTCATGGAAAATGGATTATGACTTATAAATTAACATAAGAGGAATGAAAATAGGGGTTTGAGAAAGTAGAAGTCTTATGATTGATCTTTAATTTCTATTTTCTAAATAGGTAAATTATTAATGGTTTGTTCAAATCATATGTAGTTCATAATGGAAAATAAAAGTTATTGTTAGTTTTAATAGAATGGTGTTTTTATATATGAATAAAGACATGTATGCAGTATATATTATGTATTTATTTGATAAGTACTAGTACATATATATGGAATATATATGTATGAGGGGATTGCATACCCATACACGTATATAGCATATATTTGTATATATAATATGTGTGCTTATAATTATGGTACTTGTTGACTATTGAATCAAGTTATAAACTTGAGAGATTGTATACTATGGTTATATGCATACATCTCCTTAAAAGTACAAAAAAGTTAATATCAATGAAGGATTTATGTTTAATGAGAGATAAGACATTAATTATAAGGTATTTTGGTCCTTGAAATTATTTATTACTAGCTTATTGTTAATTGAGAAATGTGTACATGTGAATAAACTGTGATAATGTTGGTTGTCATAGATGGTACTAAATTTGAGTTACTTTTGGAAAATTAAAAACATGCAGTCTAAGTCTAAAATATAGCTAGTTGGTATAGACTATACTTGTTTTTGTTTATTATTTATGTAATAAATAATATAAATGAGATTCATTGCATATATTTGATAGAATAAATGTATGTACTTTGATTATTTTTGTACTTAACATGTTTTATGCATGTTGATAAGAAGTAATCTGATTGAATCTATTGGTTATGTTTAAAATTATTCAAATATCATATTGATGTCACTAAGTAGTGAGATGGACTTCACTAGCTTATCTAGTATCATCAAAGCAATATGAGGGTAATCCAATCAAGTGGTGTGTATGAATTTGACTGACCTTTGAGATTATTAACTATTTAAAAACCTTGACCAGATTAAATTTAGTTAAACATTGTCATTTCATATGTATGATTTACATGCTTGTGTGATATCATATTAGAATGTATTTTATTTATGGTACACATCATGTATTAGATATCTTAAAACACCTAGATATTAGTTTATCTTTTTGGATTCCTATATTGTCACTATCTACCCATCCATGAAAGGAGGGCCATTCCCTAGTTGGGGGATTTTGTAGGTGATTGATGGTTTGTGGTTAGTGTGGAAAAACACTCAAATGATGCTCTCCCTCCCTATAAAAATAATTCATTAGAGACTACACTTGAGATTACCATAGGATATTGGAGTTCATTGTGATTCATGCTCTGTAGAGCCTTATATCTTATTTTAATTATTATTATAAAATTATTCCTTATGAAAATGTAATTAATTATTCATTCTATACATTGACAATAGTGGCTATAATATTGTATCAGTTGTGGCTGAAATTGAGTATTTACCTCTTGGAATATATGTAGTTAAATTCAGTAATTTAACATTGTACTTAATTTTATTCTTATGATGATAGTGATAAATAACAAAATAGATTATTGCATACCTATGTTATGGTTGACATACTCAAGGTGATATATTTGGATCACTAATTAGATTTTTTTGGTGAAATCTAATGTATAAATACATGGAATTAATTTTTTTTTAATTATGTTATTCTAATAAATCATAGTGGGGATATTACATTATGGTATTGGAGTTGTAGCTCTAACTCTAGGACTTAATGAGTCCACTAACATTTTCTTATCCTTCTATTTATCAGAAAGGAGAATGGTGTGAGCTAGAGCATCTTATGAGGGTCCTTCAAATGTTAATGACAATAATCCCCTACTTTATCCTAATCAATTTGTCATTGAGCAAACAACAAAGTTGGATCAAATTATCTCAACCATGAATGAAACTAAGGATTGAATTATAGACCTAGAATATGAAGTTTGTGGCCATGAGGAGGAAGCCCATCAGGATGTTCCTAAAGATCATCCTATTAAGCATGAAATTCCTCAAGATCAGAGGCATGTAGAAGTGCCTCAGGATGTAAGAGTAGTTGTAGCTATATAATTGGCTAGAGACATGAAAAAGGTGAATCCACCTAAGTTTGATGGAACTTTTTTGGGAGACAGAGCTAAAGCATGGTTGACTGAGATGGATAAGTATTTCAAGATTCAAAACTACTCTAAAGTCACTAAAGTAATTTAGGGAGCTTACTAGTTGGTTGGTGAAACACCTATGTGGTGTGCTACGAAGAAGTTGGAAATGAATATTAACTCTACTACCATGGAATAATTTCATGATATTTTTTAGAGCACAGTGGCTTCCACAGTTATACTTTGATCAAAAGCTTACAAATTTTTAGAATCTTAAGCAAGGAGACCTATCAGTGAATAAATATTGGGAATAGTTCACCAAAATTCTAAAGTATGTACCTTAGTATTAGGTTTATGAGAGGTTCAAAATTAGGAATTTCATCATGGGATTAAAACCCTTAATTGGTGGTGAGGTAGATGTGCATGGGCCATCTACCATGGATCAAGTCTTTGAGAAGGTAGTCAAATAGGAATAGAAGTTGAAATCTCTTGCTCAGGTCAGAGATAAGTTTAAGAAAAAGTTTGTAAGTTCTAAACTAACTCTCAAAAATAAAAACTAGAAGCATAGAAGTGGAGACTCCAAGAGTAATTTCAAGGATTATAATGCTAGATACAATAGTGTCACAAATAACAAGAAATTGGGTAATGGTTTCAAAGGAGGATTCAAGGGTAACCAATAGTCTAACAGAAAAGGACCACTTGGAGGTTGCTTCATTTGTGGAGTTGACCATTTTGATCATGAGTGTACCTAGGATAATTCAAAAAATAAAAGTTCTAATCCACAACAGGGAACATTTCATCAATGGATTAATGCAATAGTTGAAAATTGGTAAGTTGAATTCCAAGCTTCACCCATAGAATTGTCATGTATTTTTTTTGAACCCCCAGTTTCTATTTTGATAGATACAGGGATAAATAATGTTTTATTACTCCTAGAATACTTAATAAGTTATCTATAAAAGCTAGAGTGATGGCAAATGCATGGTCATTACAATATGGGAATGAGTCAAAAGTCAAATTTGATAAGTGTTTAGTTGAATTTGAGATTAGATTTCCTAAATTCGTGATAATAGTGGATCTTTATGTAATATCTCTAGGGTCATATGATGTGATCCTAAGAGTAAATTAGTTTTCAAATCATAAAGCTAAGGTGGAATGCAACCTGAATAAAGTTGAGTGTTAGGATGATTTTGGAAATCAAACATAAATTTAGGGTGAGAAAAGAGAATTAAGGCTTAAGTAGATTTCTACAATTCAACTCAAGAAGGCTCAAAAAAAGGATGCCAAGCATTTATTGTCAAGATAAATGAAATGAAAGAATCTAAGGAACCATCCATCAAAGATTATCCTTTTCTTAGGAATTTTCATGATGTGTTTTTAGATGAATTAATGGGATTGCCTCCCAAATGTGAGTTTGATTTCTCAATTGATATCATACCTAGGTCAGAACCATAGTATAAGGCACTATATAGGATGAAAACCATTGTATTGGTTGAATTGAAGGCTCAACTCTATGAGTTTCTATCAAAAGGATTGAGTAGACCAAGTGTGTCACCATGGGGTGTACCAATTATCTTCGCCAAGAAGAAGGATGGTAATCTTTGCTTTTGTATTGATTATAGAATGTTGAATAAGTTGACTACCAAAAATAAATATCCATTACCTAGTTTAGATGATCTTTTCGATTAGATGTGAAAGGAAACAATATTTTCTAAAATGGATCTTAGATCAGGGTATCATTAGCTAAGGATAAGAGATGAGGATATTTCAAAAATATCTTTTAGAACTTGATATGGGCACTATGATTTTACAATGTTACCTTTTGGGTTGACAAATGGTCCCGTAGCATTTATGAATCTCATGAACAGTGTGTTCAAAGATTATATAGATCATTTTATTTTGGTATTTATATATGATATTCTTATATATTATAAGGATGAAGAAGAGCATCTTCAACAGATGGAATGGGTTTTGTAATGTTTATGAAAGCATAATTTGTATGGCAAATTTTCTAAGTGTGCATTTTTCAAAAGAAAGTGTAGTATCTAGGACATATTATCTTTGTATATGGAATTTCAATGGACCCAGCAAAAATAGATCCATTATGGAGTGGATGTCACCAAAGAATGTGCATGAGGTAAGGACTTTTATGGGATTAGAGGGATATTATTGGAAATTCATTCCAAATTTTTATAAGATCGCTAATTTGATTACCTCTCTTCAGTGTAAGAATGAAAGTTTTATTTGGTCAGATAAGTGTGAAGTAGCTTTTTAGGAATTGAAAATGAGGCTTACTTCAACACCAATGCTAAGAGTTCCCAATCCTAATGGTCAATTCTTAGTGATCACAGATGCATTTGGGGATGGACATGGAGGAGTTATTATGTAGGATGGTGTAATGGTAGCCTATGAATCTAGGAAATTGAATCTTTTTGAGGTGAACTACGCCCCTTATGAACTAAAACTTGTATAAATTGTGTATGATTTACAATTTTGGAGGCATTATTTGTTGGGAAAACCATTTGAGCTCAATATTGATAATTTAGGACTCAAGTACATCTTCACCCAACCAAATCTGAATGCTCATCAAAGACACTGGTTAGATTTCATGTCTGATTATGATTGGAATATCAACTATATCAAAGGCAAGGAAAATAGAGTAGTTGATGTCCTAATCTGTAGGAGGTACATAGCAGTCATGACTACTATCAGGAGTAATTTTAGGGATCAAGTGATAAAATTATTGCTAGGATATAAATTCTATGATTAGGTTAGGAAAGTGTTAACTAAGAATGCTCAAAATCCTAAGTATAAAAGATAAAAATAGAGAATGATGGTCTTTTTTGGTATAATGAAAGGATGTATGTACTAGATAAAGATCATCTGAGGAGTAAAATGCTAAAAGAACTTCCCAATGCCCCATATTTAGGAGATCCAGAAGTAACCAAGCTTGTGACTAAGCTTAGACCACTTTATTTATATAAGGGAATCAAGAAAGATGTAACAGACTTTATGTCTGATTATCTAGAATGTTAGCATGTGAAAGTTGAACATGTGCATCTAGATGGATTGTTGTATCCACATGACATACCAAAATGAAATTTTTAGGTGATTAGTATGGACTTTGTCCAAGGTTTACCATTGTCATGGAAGAGTCATGACATGATCTTGGTAGTAGTTGATAAACTAAACAAGGTAGTTTATTTTATACTAGGTAACTTGACTGATGAAGCACCTACTCTTATGAAGAGATTCATAAAGGAAGTGTATTGATTGCATGGATTTAAAGAGAAGATCATTTTGGATCATTATTTGAGGATGACTTCTAGGTTTTCATTGATTCTAATTTTAGCTCTAGGTATGCAACTAAACTTTATCACTATATATCACCCACAAATTGATGGTCAGAATAAGTGAGTTAATCAAGTTTTAAAGGATCATCATCATAGGTATTACATGGATCATAAATATAAGTATGATTACCTTCCATTGATTAAGTTTGCTTATAATAACTCATACCAATCAGCTTTGAAAATGGAATCATTTGAAGTGTTGTATGGAAGAAAGTGTAGAACACTAATCAATTGGGACATGTTAGAAGACAGGGTAGTCTTTAGACCTGAGATGATTTCATAAATGGAAGAGCAAGTCAATATGATTAGACAGAGGTTAAACAAATCTAATGATATAAAAAAGAGTTATGCTAATATGAAGAGAATAGCTAGGTAGTTTTTAGTAGGTGATAAAGTGTTTTTGCAAGTTAAGCCACATAAAAGCTTGATTAAATATGGGAAGTCAGCAAAAATTTCATCAAGATATGTGAGACCCTTCAAGGTTTTAGAAGTAGTCAACCTTGTAGTATATAGGCTTGCATTGCCACCAACGTTAGCTCTATTACATAATGTCTTCTATGTGTTTTATTTTAAAAAGTATATAGTTGATCCTTCACATGTGCTAGATTAGAATGCTTTATAGGTTCTGTATCCCAGGGTGGTCATGGTAGAACCAATTAGAGTAATTGACACTTACAAACTCTATTTGTGTAATAATGAAGTGTCATAGTGAAAGATACTATGGGACTTATACTTTGAGGATAGTGCACTTGGGAGGACTATGATGATTTCTATAGGCTATTTCCATATTTGTTTATTTGATTTGTTATTTCATACTATATTATTTTTTTGCTCAATAATATTTGTTTCAAAACTAGTGTTTGAATAAGTGTCATCAGGATGATGACCAGCTTTAGGGGAAAGGATGTCATATCCTGATTTCTCTCTAAGCTTATTTACCTGATTATCTATGGATTATTATGGTTGTTAAATTAATTAATTACTATTTAATTAAGATGTAAGTCATATGTTGTTATAAGATAGTTGTATGTTGATTAAATTACTATAATTTAGTTATATTTTTATATTCTTTACATTATGATCATGTTATTAGTTTTTACATTAGTATTTGATGGATATATATCATGATATTATTGGCTAATTACCTTCTTATTGTGAGTTGGATGTAGGAAGGATCCATCCCTTAGAGTATTATTGAGGGATAGCATCATCAAAGAGGATGACATAGATGGAGGTGTTGGGGGGTGATAAAGGAACAATAAAAAACTCATGCACACACCATGATAGTTAGCATTCTTTATATGCATCACTTAAATTGTTAGATGTAGTATGTCATGTGTTTTATCTACATTTAGTTGTGATCTAGTTTAGTTTAATGTTTATGAGGATATAATTATGTGATTTCATTATGAATACAGTACATAGATTGAGTGCATAATGTTGCTTTTTTATCATGTCATGTTATTGTATTCATGATTGTGATTGATATTAATTTAATGAGTAAGTAAATCTGCATGATTAGTATTTATCTACTATTGCATAGAGACTAACTGAAGTGTCTCTATAATGTCTTAACACATTATTTGGTTATTATGATATTCAAGAAATATCATTATTTCAGCTTAATGCCTTTATGTATAAAAAGATAGTAAATAACATTTAGAATAGTCTATATAATGGTAATAACAAACCATTATGTTGTTATAATATTATTGTGTTTAATATTGTTATAATAGTTGTTTGATTTTATACTACAGATAAAATCTCTTTATTGACCTTACACTAGTCACTTTGTTATTCAAAGCCACGTTAATGTTAATCCTTGATAAGTTGATGTAATAGCTATCTAAGCTATCCTATAACCTAACCCTAATTATTGGGGTTGAATACATTGGTAGTAGTATATAAGTTGTGATTTCTTTGGTTTGATATACTTATAATTAATTGACATCATTGGAAATGTTTTTGTATGTGGACTTTGTAAAGTTAATACATGGGCATGTAAAGTCAAAGAGACCATGCAAAAATTAAAGGATTAAAATAATGATTAAATGATTTTGGGAACATTCAAGAGATTTAGGGTTTTTTTGTTTGGTTAAAACTTGAGTTAACGTAGATTAGTAAACAGTTTTATAGATAATGGGGTTTTTTCATGATGGAATGATGTAAAAATGCAATTTTGATGCTATATTTTCATGCATTACATGTATGAGAGAGGTTGATAGAGAAATGATGATAAGAAAAGACATAAGAAGGGCACAGGATGGCACAGAGAGGAGAAGGAGGGATCAGAGAAAAGGATCAAAGAATTATTCTAGTTCAAGAAGTTTCAATCGAAAGCTATTATGAGGTTGGTGAAGTTATTTCATTATTATTTAACATAAGAAATTATATATATAATTATGTTTTATTATGGTTTTTTGGAAATGTCTTGCTTCATATTAAAAGATACAAATTTGGCGCTATGGATGGATTGGCCATCCACATAACTAAATCTATATCCCTTGAATCAATTTAAATTAAATACTATGACTGAATGTGTAAATTGTTATGGTTGAATGGATTTTTGATTTGATGTGATTACTATATGATCAAGCTAAGAAAATGTAATACTTCGATAGTCAGGGTTTATTAAGCAAGATGACTATGTATTATTATTTCAAAACCCTTATCATTTATATATGGTAATGGCTATGTCAAAACCTTGAGCATATGTATTACACCAGTTAGTGAGTATGTTTTGATTTTCTTGAGGTAAAATACTAGGTTTGAGTAAGTTTTTTAAATAAATGGGATGGTATTGAAATTCTATGTTTACTTATTATGAAGTTCATGATGGGTTTTAGTGTATAGGAATAAAATGTATACCTTTTTTTCAAAATTGTAAACATTTATAAAGGGTCTATAAAAATATTCTTATAAACCCTATGATGGTAAGTTATGTCTATGTAATTTAGTTATGTTTGGATTGGTGGATAAGATAGAGCTATCCTAGAGTGGGCACAATGAGTTGTTAAGTCCTATTTCAACATTAAGTTTCATATTATAGATAATTCTATTATATGAGGTGACTATTATAAAATTTTTGATATTTGGTAGCATATTCACATAGTGTATATTAGTGTCAAAATGGATATAAGTGTAAGTGGTAATCTCACATACACACATATACGAATCATTCATACGACTTGTATAATGTTATGTGAATTGGGTATCCGGTTAGAGCCCTACTATGAAACCTATAATGTAGTATGGAATCCTTAAGCATATTCATTTCAATAAATAAATAGTTGATAGAGTCAAACTTTGAACAATGCATGTGATAATGTTTAATAATTGTGCATAGACTATAGTAAGCTTAAATACTTATGTAGACTATGTAATGGATTGGTTGATATATGGTTCACAATAATTCTTAGTTGGATGTAGAATTGATTTTAAATGATGTTTGTGAAATTAGGGTAAAAATATAGTCCAAAAGTAAGTGGAAGGGGGCTAAATATAGAGTTGAGTTGTAAGTTGATTATAGAGTATTGTTTATCAAACAACTCATAATAGTATATCTAGCCTCATGGCCTGAATTAGGAGAAAATAGGGTAATTGACTTTGAATAGTTTTCCATCAAAAATGGATTATGACTTATAAATTAAGATAAGAGGAATGAGAACAAGGGTTTGAGAAAGTAGAAATCTTATGATTGATCTTTAATTGCTATTTTTTGAATAGGTAAATTATTAATGGTTTATTCAAATCATATTCAGGTCATAATGGAAAATAAAAGTTACTATTATTTTTAATAGAATAATATTTTTATATATAAACAAATGCATGTATGCATTATATATTATATATGTATTTGATGAGTACTGGTACATATATATTAAATATATCTATATGAGGGAATTAAGTACCCATCCATATATATAACATATATTTGTATATATGGGATGTGTGCTTATATTTATGATACTTATTAACTATTAAATCAAGTTATAAACCTCAGAGGTAGTACACTATGGTTATATGCATACAACTCCTTAAAATTACAAGTTAATATCAATGAAGGATTTATGTTTAATGTGAGATAAGACATTAATTATAAGTTATTTTAGTCCTTGAAATTATTTATTACTAGATTATTATTAATTGGGAAATGTATACATGGAAGTAAACTGTGCTAATGTTGGTTGTCACAGATGGTACTACATTGAGCTACTTTTGTAAAGTTAGAAACATGTATTCTAAGTATAAAATATACTCAGTTGGTATAGATTGTACTTGCTTATGTTTATAATTTATATAATAATTAATATAGTTGAAATTCATTGCATACGTTTGATGGACTAAATGTATGTACTTTGATTATTTCTATACTTAGCATGTTTTATGCCTACTCATACGAAGTAATCTAATTGAATCTATTGGTTATGTTTAAAATTAACCAAATCTTGTATTGATGGCACTAAGTAAGAAGTGAGATGGACTTCACTATCATATCTAACATCATCAATACACAATGATGGTAATCTGATAAAGTGGTGTGTATGAAATTGACTGATCCTTGAGATCATTAACTATTTGAAAACTTTGGCCAAAGTAATGTCTAGTTGAACATTATCATTTCATATGTATAATTTACATGTTTGTGCAATATTATTTAGAACATATTTTATTTATGGCACACATTATGTATTAGATATCTTATAGCACATAGGTACTAGCTTGTCTCTCTTAATTCCTACACCATCACTATCTACCCATCCGTGAAGGGAGGGACATTCTCTAGTTGGTGGATTATGCGAGGGATTTGATGGTTCATGGTTGGTGTATTAAATTTCTCAGATGATGTTCTCCCTCCCCAAAATAATAATTCAATGGAGCCCACACTTGAGATTATCATAGGATACCATAGTTTGTTGTGACTCATGCTCCATGGAGCCTTGTATATTGTTTTTTAATTATTATTATGACATTATTAGTTATGAAAATGTAATTAGTTATTCATCTGTACATTGACAATAGTGGTTGTAATATTATATCAGTCATGGCTGAAATTGATTACATACCTTTTGGAATATATGTAGTTAAATTTAGTAATTTAGTATTATACTTGATTTGCTTCTTATGATGATAGTGATAGGTAACAAAATAAATTATTACATACATATTTTATGGTTAAAATACTTAGTGTGATATATTTTGATCACTAATTATATTCTCATGGTGAAATCTAATATATGAATATGTGGAATTTTTTTTTTTAATTGCATTATTCTAATAAATCCTAGTGGGTATTTTACATTATAGTATCAAAGATATAGCTGGAACTCTAGGACTTAATGAGTTTACTAACATTTTTTTATCCTTATATTTATCATAAAAGAGAATTATGTGAGCTAGAACATCTTATGAGGGTACTTAAAATGTCAATGACAATAACCTTCTGCTTGATCCTAATCAATTTATTGCTAAGCAAGGAACAAAGTTGGATCAAATTCTCTCAACCATGAATGAAATTAGGGACCAAATTGCAACTCTAGAATAGGAATTTCATGGCCATGAGGAGGAATCCCATTAATATGTTCTTGAATATCATCATATTGATCAAGAAATCCCTTAAGAGTAGAGGCATGTCGAAGTGCCTCAGGATGCGAGAGCTCGTATAGTTGTAGAACTAGATAAAGACATGAAAAACGTGAATCCACCTAAGTTTGATGGAACTATTTTTGGAGATGGATCTTAAGCATGAATTAATGAGATGGAGAAGTATTTCAATACTTGAAACTACTCTGACATCACTAAAGCAATTTGGAGAGCTTATTAGTTAGCTAGTGAAGTAGCTATGTGATGGGCCAATAAGAAGCTGGAAATGAATCTTAAGTCTACTACTACCACATGGGAGTAGTTTATGACATTATTTAGATCATGTTGGATTCCATAATTATACTTTTATAAAAAGCTTATATATTTTTAGAATCTTAAGTAAGAAGAGTTATTGATGAATGAAAACTAGGAACAATTCACCAAACTTTTGAAGTATGTAACTTAGTATCAGGTAGATGAGAGGTTCAAAATTAGGAAGTTCATCCTCGGATTAAAAAACCATATTGGTGGTGAGGTGGGCATGCATAGGATATCTACCATGGATCAGGTCTTTGAGAAGGTAGTCAAATAGGAACAAAAGTTGAAATCTCTTACTCAGGTCAAAGATGGGTTTAAGAAAAAGTTTAGAAGTTCTAAACCAACTTTCAAAAAGAAAAAATGGAATTAGATGAGTGGAGACTCCAAGAGTTAGTTCAAGAATTAAAATACGATATTTAATGGTGGCACAGGTAATAGGAAATTGAGTAATGGTTTCAAAGGTGGTTTCAAGGGTAACTAATATTATAACAAAAAAAAAAACCACCTAGAGGTTGATTCATTTGTGGAGGTGACCATTTTGCTCATGATTGTACCTAGGATAAGTTGAATAACAAAGGATCTACTCCACAATAGAGAACATTTTAGTAATGGATTGATGTAGTAGTTGAGAATTAGCAAGATGATTTCTAAGCTTCACCCATAGAACTGTCAAGTATTTTATTTGAACATCCAATTTCTATTTTGATAGATAAGGGGGATATAAAATGTTTTATTGCACCTATAATACTTAATAAGTTATCAAAAAAAATTGGAGTGATGGCAAATGCATGGTTGGTACAATATGGGAATGAGTCAAAGGTTAAAGTTGGCAAGTGTTTAGTTAAAGCTGAGATTAGGTTACCTAATTCACAATAGTAGTGGATCTTTATGTAACACCACCAGGGTAATATTATGTGATCTTTGATGTCAATTGGCTTGCAAATCATAAATCCAAGGTGGAATGCTACCTGAAGAAGGTTGAGTTTAAGGATGATTTTGGAAATCAAATGCAAATTTAGGGTGAGAAAAGAGAGTTGAGGCTTAGGAAGATTTTTGAAATACAACTCAAAAAGGCTCAAAGAAAAGGATGCCAAGCATTATTGTCAAGATAAATGAAATGGAAGAATCTAAGGAACCATCATCAAATATTATCCTTTTCTTGGGAAGTTTCATGATGTGTTTCTAGAGGAATTATCAATATTGCCCCCCCAAACATGAGTTTGATTTTTTAATTAATATCATACTTAGATCAAAACCATATTCTAAGGCACTATATAGGATGACAACTATAGAATTGGTTTAATTGAAGGCTCAACTCCAAGATTTATTATCAAAAGGATTGATCAGACCAAGTGTGTCACCATGTAGTACACCACTTGTCTTCATCAAGAATAAGGATGGTACTCTTCTCTTTTGTATTGATTATAAAATGTTGAACAAGGTGACTATTAAAAATAGATATCCACTACCTCAAATAGATGATATTTTTGATTAGATGCGAGGGATAATGGTCTTTTCTAAAATTGATCTTTGATTAGGGTATCATCAACTAAGGATAAGAGATGAGGATATTATAAAAATAACTTTTAGAACTTGAAATGGGTACTATGAGTTTACAACGTTACCTTTTGGGCTGATAAATGCTCTTACAAAATTTATGAATCTCATGAATAGTGTATTCAGAGATTATCTAGATCATTTTTTTTTGGTATTTCTAGATGATATTCTTATATATTCTAAGGATGAATAATAATATCTTTGACATTTATAACTAGTTTTGCAACATTTACAAAGCACAAGTTATATGGTAAGTTGTCTAAGTGTGTATTTTTCCAAGATAAAGTGTAGTATCTAGGACATATTATCTCTATAGATGGAATTTTAGTGTACCCAACAAAGATAAGATCCATTATGGAGTGGCCAATGCTAAATAATGTACATGAGGTATGAAGTTATATGGGATTAGTAGGCTAATATGGAAAATTCATTCTTAATTTTTTTTTAAATAGCTAATCTGATTACCTCTCTATAGTTTAAGAATCAAAGTTTTATCTGGTTTACCATTGTTATGGAACATGCATGACATGATCCTAGTAGTAGTTGATAAACTAACCAAGGTAGCTCATTTTAGACTAGGCAACTTGACTGATGATGCACCTACTCTTGTGAAGAGATTCATAGAGAAGATCATTTTGGATCATGATCTGAAGATGACTTATAGGTATTAGTTAATTCTAAATTCAAATTTGGGTATGTAACTAAACTTCAACATTGTATATCACCCACAAACTAATGGTCAGAATGAGCAAGTTAATTAGGCTTTAGAGGATCTCTATCATAGTTATTGCATGGATCATAAATACATGTGATAAGAGTTCCTTCCATTGGTTTAGTTTGGTTACAATAACTCATACTAATCAACTTTGAAAATGGCATTGTTGAAGCATTATATGGAAGAAGGTGTA